>VYXC01005557.1:674370-689405 GCA_013397175.1 Platysteira castanea | reverse complement strand
GTACACCCCGCAGTGGGACACTCCCCCCCCCCAGCTCCTCTGGCCTTGGGCACAGCCCCCCTCCAGTCCTCCCAGGGCCTTGGGGACACCCTGTGCTGGTATAACCCCCCTTCAGCCCCCCTGGCCTTGGGGACAGCCCCTCTGGCTATGGGGACACCCTGTGCTGGGACACCCCCCCTCAGCCCCTCTGGCCTTGGACGCAGCCCCCTTCCAGTCCTCCCAGGGCCTTGGGGACACCCTGTGCTGGGATAACCCTCCTCCAGCTCCCCATGGACCTTTGGCACAGCACGCCTGCAGCCACCCTGGACTTGGGGACAGNCTCCTCCAGCTCCCCATGGACCTTTGGCACAGCCCGCCTGCAGCCCCCCTGGCCTTGGGGACAGCCCCCCTCCAGCGCCTCTGGTCTTGGGGACAGCCCCCCTCCAGCCCCCCTGGCTTTGGGGACACCCTGTGCTGGGACAGCCCTCCTCCAGCCCTCCTGGGCTTGGGGACAGCCCCTCTGCAGCCCCTCCATGAGCTTGGGGACACCCTGCATTGGGACAGCCCCCTTCCAGCCGTTCTGGCCTTGGGGCAACCCCCCTCCAGCCCCTCCCCCAGCCTTGGGCACAGCACCTCTCCAGCCCCCTCACTGTCCTTGTCCCACCCTGGAGAGGGACATCCAGCCACTCACGGCCTTGGGGACACCCTGGAGTGGGACAGCCCCTCCATGAGCTTGGGGACACCCTGGGGTGGGACAGTCCCCTTTCAGTCCCCCATGGTCTTGGGGACAGCCTCCCTCCACACCCCCAATATCCTTGGGACCACCCTGCAGAGGGACACCCCCCTCCAGCCCCCCATGGCCCTGGGGACACCCTGCGGACCCCGAGAGACTCTGGGGAGCTGGGGGTGCTCCCACCTGTGCTGCGGGCAGGGCAGGGGGAGGCCCAGCCCCCCGGGACAGGGCTCGCTGGAGGACACGACGTGGGGTTTGGTGTACGACTCCTTCACTGGCGCCGTGAAGCTGCGGGTGGGGGGAGATGTGGGGTGACCGCAGGTCCCGGGAGACCCCACCGCTGTCAGCATCCCCCTCCCCTGTCCCCCCAGTCCTACCTCTCCCAGTAGCTGCAGACGTTGGGGTCTCCGGGGCGGAGGGCAACCAGGAGCCCGGCATGCACGGCCAGCACCGCGGCCCGCAGCAGCATCCTGCACGGAGAGCCACGGCTTCACCCCGTGCCTCCGCACATTCCCGCTCCCCACCCACCGCCCCCGGCCCCAGCTCCGGATCCGACCTCCCTGCAGGGCTGGCTTTGCATTCCTCCATCCAGAGAAACAGCCCCGGCCCCGGCCCCGCTGCTCCCCCAGCGCCGGCCCGTGCCAAGGGGAAACTGAGGCACGGCCTCTCCGCAGCCTGGGTGGCCCACGCGGCCTCATCCCAGCATCCTGAGACTCCCCGGGACACATCCTGGCATCGCCCCGAGCTCTCCTGCCGGACCCCATCCTGCCAGAGGTGGGGACCCGCGGGGAGGTGCCGGGCAGGGCTCGGCGCGGCGGCTCCAGCCCCTGGCACGGCGCCGCACGGCCCCACTTCAACCCGTCCTGTGTTTATTCCCACTTGTGTTTCCCGGATCCAGCGGCTTCTTGCTCAACCCGGGGAAGCTCCGGCTCTGCCGGGGCGGCTCTAGGAGCGCTGCCAGCCGGAGGCCGGGGTGGGAGGGCCGGCGACCCCCCGAGCCCCCCGTGCCGGGCGTGCTGTTTACCGGGATGAGTGCTGCGGGGCAGGACTGCCGTGTGCCAAGGAGGAAACAGAGGTTTCCTGGTCAGCACAGCTGGATTTACGGGGGCTTCCTTGCTGCTCCAGCCACAGGACACCCCAGCGGTGCTGCCCCGGCAGCTCCCTGGGTTCATCCTCCCCCTCACCAGAGCCCGCGCTGCGTTTTGGGGCCAGAGCATCCGGTTTTAGGTGGAAAAACGGTTTAGTGGGAAAGTTTTCCCCCATTTCCCTTCCACTCCCAGCAGTGAGGAATTAATGGCTCATCCGCTGCCAAAATTCCCTCCCGCGGACCCTGCCGAGGAGGCAGAGCCAGGGAGGGGAACCCCAAGCTGTCCCCAGTGCCCCACTCATCCCCAGCCATGTGGGGGGACCGGGGCTGGGGCTGGGTCCCAGCACTGCTGGGAAAAGCAGGAACCACGGGGAGATGCTGGCAGGAAAAGGAGTCATCACAACGTGCCGGCACGTCCCATCTGCTCCTCACCGCGGGGCTCAGCCGCGGGACAGAGCCCCCCCGAGGTTGCCATAGCGGCAAGAGACCCCCCAGGACCCGGCGCTCCTCTCCCCACTGATGTCCCTGAGAACGCCCCGGGTGGGATGAGAAGCATCCGTCACTGGCGACGGGGGTGAGAGGAGCGTGCGGGGCGAGGGCAGGGGACCGGGGTGGCCTGTCCCTGCGGGGGACACGGCGCGGGGCCCCCCCACAGCCGCTATCTCTGCCCCGGCGCTTCCTCTGCCACGGACGCGTTTCCTCCGCGGACCCGCAGGGCTGGGTGAGGGCGAGGGGGGCACGGGGGCGAGTCAGGGACAGGGACAGGGACGGGGGCAGAGTCAGGGTCAGCACTGGGGTCACCGCGGGGTGTCGCAGCACTGTCCCACGCCCCACCCGCTGTTCCCCAGCCACCGTGCCCTCACCACTGTCCCCTCACATTGGAACCCGCACCATCCCCAGAACCCCCACGGCGCTGGGAACTGTCCCCCCCGACATCACCCAGCAGGGCACGGTGCAGCCCCTCCAAGCCAGCCCTGACCCCCAGGGTGCCCCGGGCGGGGGGCAGTGGCACTCACCTGGCCGGGGGCCGCGGTGGCAGGCGGGGTCAGGGCGCAGCGGCCCCGACACGGGGCTGGCCTGGCCGGCCGGGATGGCGCAGCGCGGCCGTCGGAAGCGGAGGGAGGGCTGGAGCTGCTCTCAGGAAGTTTGGACGTGGAGTCAAGTACGGAAAAGGGAAAAAAATAAAAAAACTTAATTATTTTTTTCTTTTTTTTTTTTTTTCTCTCTTGTCCAGAAACCAGCGGGTTTTGGCACAGCAGCATCACCTGGGACGGGTCTGTGGGGACACCCTGGTGCAGCCCCTCAGCTGGGTCCTGGTGCTGGAGGGTGTCCCCTTCCCGAGGGCTCTGTGGCACCCATGGGTGCAGGGCCTGGCCTGGGTTGTCCCGCAGGGCTGGGGAAAGTGAAGGGACCCCCTGAGTGAGGGGCAGCTGCTCTGTAGGGAGGGGACGTGGGGACCACGGGGTGTCCTTCGGCTTCTGGCAGCTGCTGCTGGTGGCAGAGCAGAGCCCAGAGTTGGTGCCCAGCATCCCGGGCACAGCATCCCAATATCCCGAGCACATCATCCCTGTGTCCCAGCATCCTGGGCACAGCATCCCTGTATCCCAGGGACACATCATCCCTGCATCCCAACATTCCCGGGCACAGCATCCCAATATCCCGAGCACAGCATCCCTGCATCCCAACATTCCAGGGACACATCATCTCTGCGTCCCAGCATCCTGGGCATGCATCATCCCTGCATCCCAACATTCCAGGCACAGCATCTCTGCATCCTTGGCAACACAACATCCCTGCATGCCAGGACACATCATCCCTGCGTCCCAACNCACCCCTGCATGCCAGCACACCATCCCTGCATCCCAACATGTCAGGGACACAGCATCCCTACATCCCAACATGTCAGGGACACAGCATCCCTACATCCCAGGGACTCAGCATCCCTGCGCCCCCAAATCCCAGGTACACATCCCCCCCACACGTTCTGGGCACACACTGTCCCTGCATCCTGGGCACACGTGATGCCCACATCCCAGGATCCTGGGCACACATCCCAGGATCGCAGGCATGAGTCACCCCTGCACCCCAGACACCCCGGCCCTACACTGCAGGATCCCCGGCCGTGTGTTCCCCTGCACCCCAGGATCCCTGGCCATACATCACCCCCCATACCCTGGGATCCCCGGCCTTGCATCACCCCTGCATCCCCGGATTCTCAGCCATCCACCAGCTCTGCATCCCTGCATCCAGACCATGTACCACAATTGTATCCCGGACTCCTGACCATCTCCTCGCATCCCGAGATCCCCGTGTCACCACGTGTCCCCCGAACCCGGGACCCCCGGCCGGGCAGCTCAGCACCGCGGGCCGCCCTGCCCAGCCGCCCCCCACTCCCAGCACACATTAGCGGCCTCCGAGGCTCCCGAGGCGCCGTTAATTGCTCTGCTCGTTACAGGAACAGCTCTAATCACTCACAACGATTTTCACATCCCAGGGAGACTCAGCTGCCCGCCCCCCTCCCCGTCCCCCTCCCCGGGTCTCCATTAGGATCAAGCCCACCCGCAGCTGGGGCTCCGCTCTGGCCACCCCAAAACGGCGCTTCCCGGAGCAGGGCTGGGCATGGAGAACGTGGGGGCTGCGGCGTCCTGGTACAGGAAAGGATATTGGAGATGGGACAAGCTGGGGACATCCGGAGCTGAGGATCTGCTGGGGAAGTGACCCCCTCCCTTCAAAGCTCTTTAAGGTGTCCCCAGGGCGGTGGGGAAATATTGCTCGGGGACACTCCAGGGGCACTTCAGCGCCGAGATGCCTTTGCAGCCCCCTCGGGACCCTCACAGCCAGAGAGGACGGAGACCCCCAAGTGCACTTTGGTGTGGTTGGGGCTGTGCGGGGTCCATCCCTCTCAGAGCCAGGATCCAGCTGGATTCTCAGCTGCCCTAGACATCCACCCCATCAGGAGGGGAGCCCCAAACACACGGCTGATCCTCTTAGGGGGGACCTGGGGGCCCCTTAGAAGCTTCTGGGAGGGAGTGAGACCCTCTGAAGATCAGACCCAACCCTGCCATGGTCTGAGCCGGTGGCACCAGGGCGCAGGAGGGTGGCACAGTCGGGATGCGACCCCCGGGGCAGGGCGTGGCTGGGGACCACCAGCGGCTGCCTTGGCTGCACGAGGCAGGATCGGGCCCGGGAGCCCCCAGCGCTGCCGAACCCGGGTGAGCAGGGCCAGGCCCCGGTGCCGCTGGGGCGGCAGCTTCGCCCGGGAGCGGAGCCGTTAATTACCTCATTGCCAGAGTCCATTACCGCTCCCCCCGGAGCCCTGAAATGGAGAAACTTCGGCAGGAGGGGAGCGGGGGGGGATAAAATCGATCGCGGGGTGAACCTTAACTCTTCCCTGGCCACTCTAAGGGGGAAACTGAGGCACAGCGATGCCCACGAGGGGAATTGAGGCGTTGCCACCCCATGAAGGAATCCGAGGGTGCAGGAAAGCCCACCCTGTTTGGAGAGGGGGTGTCACCACTACCCACGGTCTCTTGTGGGGCACTGGTCTGCGGCAGTCTCCAGCATGGGGCTGGAAAAGCTCAAGGTTGTAATCTAGTTCCTTCCTCAAATTAGATAAGAGAGAAAAAGGCCATAAATCAGCGTGGCCAGCGATTAGAGACCCCAAGGAAGCAGGTGGGGGGCCCTGCCAGCCAGGCTGAGCTCCAGCAGAGCCGGACCCTGCCCATGCCAGCTGCCCTTTTCCTGGGGTGGGACCCTCGGCAAGGATCCAGGGCCGGCCCGAGGGGCCTGACCCCACTGGGGGGCTTTGGGGCGCGTTACGGGCTGGGAGCTGCGGGGCACCGGGGATGGCTCCTGGTCCCTCCAGTTGTCCTCGTGCCACATCCAGCCCCAGCCACTGGGCACAGCTGGGGGCTGTGCCAGCCCCAAGCCCCTCAGCACCCGCCGCAGACCCCCTGGCTATTCCCACCTCGTGCCGTGCCTCAGTTTCCCCCGCGACCCCGCTTTCCTCCTGCTTATCTTGGGTCACGGCGGGTAACAAAGGAGCTGCCAGGGCTCTGCCTGTGCTGCCTAATTATCCAGATGAAATCAATTCAGCTCCATTATGGTCAAATCCAGGTCTCAACCATTACCAAGGCGGCTGGAGAGCCTGAGGAAGGATGATGGAGTGGACGCTACGGGGCATGTGATAACCCCCTGGTTCCGATGCAGGGACATGGGGAAGGGGGGATGTCACTCTTTTGGGGGGATGGGTGTTGGCTTTGCGCTGCCAAGTCCCATCCTCCTCCACCTGGAGCCCTTGGCGAGGCGTCTCGGGTGCCAGGGTGTGGCACAAGCAGCCCCGGAGCGCTGCCCAAGGTGGTGCTCATGGCACAGCCGAAAATGTCCCTTTCTGGGCTGGGGGTGAGGACACCGTCCCTGCACAGGGCCCTGGGTACAAAACACGGCATCCCGGGCATGTGTGACCCCTGCATCCACACATTGTCCCCACATCCTGGGGTCGCTGGGGCAGCACCTCCCTTCCAGCTCCTCTCCCCCGGACAGGGCAGCTTCCCTGATGTGAAAAGCCCCTCTTTCTCCCCAAAACCCCCCCGTCCCACGTGCCCGGCTGACACCCCGGAGCACGCAGGGCCCAGTGCGGGGCAGACACAGTTTATTATTGACTGGTTTCACTGCAGAGCGGGAGAACGTGGGGCATCCCAACTCCCCCAGGACAGCCGAGCCCCCCAGCTCCTGCACTGGCACGGACCCCGTGCTGGGGGGCTCCCAGCTCTGCCCCCCCGAGCCAACCCACATCAGCCAAGAGCCCCCATCCCGGCACTGTGGGAATGCCAGGGAGCCCGACAGCAGGGCCACAAACCAGGGGCCACAGCCCTGGGGGTCCCCCAGCCCAGCCCTCCAGCCCCCCCAGGAGTGAGCTGGCATTTTCCACTATAAATAAGGTTTCAGGCTTCTCCCGCCTTGGGGCATCAGTCCAGGGCTGTGTGGGGGAAAGCCGTGCCCCCGAGCAGCAGGGAGGGCAGAGGAACAGCAGGCAGCGGAGGGTGGGAGGGGGTCCCCACTCAGCCCAGGATGTCCAGGTAGACAGGGGGGGTCTTGACGAGGGCCTGGAGGCGGCTGTGGATCTCCTTGATGGGCCGGCGCTGCTGGGGCTCCCGGTGCCAGCAGCTCTGCATGATGGCGTAGACCTCGGAGGGGCACGTGCGGGGCCGCTCCAGCTCCCGCCCCTGAGTGATGCACTCGATGGCCTGCGGGCACAGGGCTGGAGGTGGGATCCCCGCTCTGGGCACCCCTGGGGGGCTGTTAGCACCCCCCTGGCCCCGCTGGCTCACCTCAGTGTTGGAGAGCTGGTACCAGGGCTGCTTCCCGTAGGTGAAGATCTCCCAGAGCACCACGCCGAAGCTCCAGATATCGCTCTCGGTGGTGAATTTGCGGTACAGGATGCTCTCGGGAGGCATCCAGCGGATGGGCAGCATGGTCCTGCCCCCCACCTGCCCACAGCGGGGCTGTCAGCAAGGCGGGGACCCTCCCGTTTCCTCTCCCACATCCCTGGCCCTGCTCATGATGCCCCGGGTTAGATGTAAGGAAGGAATTTTTTACTCCCAGGGTGGCGAGGCCCTGGCACAGGTTACCCAGAGAAGCTGAGGCTGCCCCATCCCTGGAGATACTCAAGGTCAGGGCTCAGAGCAAGCAACCTGTTCTAGCAGAAAGTGTCCCTGCAGGTTGAGCTGGATGGCTTCCAACCATCCTTTCCAGCCCAACCCTTTCTGTGGTTAAATATGGATGGAGAAGGGGTGGGAGGCAGCAGCCACGAGGGAAAAATGGAGCGTGGCCTCCCAGCCCATCACAGAGCGGAGAGGAGAGAGGGAATAGCTCACCCGGTAGTAATCAGTGCTGTAGATGTCCCGGGACATGCCGAAGTCCCCGATCTTCACCACCAGGTCGTGGCCCACCAGGCAGTTGCGGGTGGCCAAGTCGCGGTGGACGAAGTGGAGGGAGGCGAGGTAGACCATGCCCGAGGCGATCTGCGTGGCGATGTGCAGCATGTGGCCCAGCGCCAGCGGCCCCCGGGGCTGGCCCGGGCCCTGCTCCAGGATCTTGGCATCGGGGCCATGGGACCTGCGGGGCAGAGGGGCTGCTTGGAGCGCAGGACGTGTGTGGAGAGGGTGGGCAGGGGTGGGGGAAAGGCCGCGCTCCCTGGGCAGAACCTGGAGAGGGGTTTGCACGTGGGGAAAGGAGCTCAGGTGTGTGTGCAAAGATACCAGGCACAGGCAAGCCCTTGTGTTAACAGGGAGGGGTGTGCACGCGCGTGTGCACGCACACGGGGGAAGAATGTGTGTGCACACACGTGTGCATCCTTCCCTGGCACGCAGGCTCTTGGGGGAAAGGCAGGGACATGTGCCCGCGTGTGCCAGGGAAGGGAGTGCACACACACATGCCCGTGTGCTCACACGCGTGTGTGTGCGTGGGGGAAGAGCATGTGCTTGTGTGCGTGTCCAGGAAGGGTGACACACTCACAGGGGAGGGGTGTGCCCACGGGTGTGAATGGGGGGGGTGTGTTTGTGCACACCTGGGCACGCACATGAGGAGGGCACACACACCTGGGCACGCACATGGGGCAGGGCACACGCATCTGGGCACACACACGGGGAGGGCACACACACCTGGNCACGGGGAGGGCCCACACACCTGGGCACGCACACGGGGAGGGCACACACACCTGGGCACGCACATGAGGCAGGGCACATATGCTTGTGCACACACACAGGAAGGGCACACACACCTGGGCACGCACATGGGGCAGGGCACACGCATCTGGGCACACACACGGGGAGGGCACACACGCCTGGGCACGCACATGGGGCAGGACAGACACACTTGTGCACACACATGGGCTGCCTCCCGTGGAAGGCANGGCAGCCAGCTGGGGTGGAAGGCAGGGTTTAGGGGTGGAAGGCAGCGTGTCAGGGCGCACAGGGCGGGTGTGAAAGCAGCCGTGGTGTGAAGTGGGGCGTGTGAGCCCGGCCGGGGGCCAGCGCGGCTCCGGCCGCCTGCAGCCCCTCGGTGCCTTTGATGCCGAGCGCGGCTGACAGCCCGGCCGGGGCGGCCGCGGCCAGGGGCTGGGGGAGCTCTGCTCGGCAGAACCATTAATGCCAACTCCCATAACAGTAATCATAAAAGCCACGTCTCAGAGCTCCTCGCGCGGCCACTAAAGCGATGCCTCTGGCAGCCCCCCCCGTCTAGCAGCAATACCTGGGGGGGCAATCGAAAAGTCTCTGCTTATTCCAGCTGATGGCCAATCTCTCTCTATTTAAGCCTCTCAGACAGCTAATCTAATCAATATTGCAAGGAGGGCTGCATTAGCAGGGAGCAGGCTGGCTGAGCTGATGGAGCGGCAGATGGGGGGCTCCTGTCCCCCCCCCAGCCCACCTGAGGAAGCGGTTGAGGTCGCCGTGTTTCATGTACTCGAAGACCATGATGAGGGGCTCGCCCTCGGTGCAGACGCCGTAGAACTTGACGATGTGCTCGTGCTGCAGCACCGTCAGCAGCTCGGCCTCGCGTTGGAAATCCAAGCGGGCGCTTTCCGTCACCTCCTTCAGCGCCTGGGGGCACACGGCATCGGTGACACCCCCACAGACCCCCCGTGCCCACATCGTGTCCCCTCCTCACCTTCACAGCCACCAGCATCTTCTCCTGCTCCGGGAGGAGGTTGTAGCACTCGGCCAAGAAAACCTTCCCGAAGGCGCCCTCGCCCAGCTCCCACTTCAGCACGATGTCCCGCCGCTGCACGTGGTGCACGCCTGCCGGGACCCCCACCCGTCAGTGCCCCCCGGGCCGGGCGTGAGCACGGCGGGGTGCTCGGGGCCCGCAGTCCCCAACCCAACCCTTACAGGCGTTGCAGAAATACTGGGGGTTCTCGATGAAGTTGCTCTTCAGCCCCTCCAGTTTGCTCTCAGCCGAGGAAAGGGGGCTGCTGCCCAGGTTCATGAAGTGCAGGGACATGGCCAGGTCGTCCTCTTGGGCCAGCACCGCGGAGCCTTGTGGGGACAAGGACAAGGCCATCAGGGTGTCCCCCAGCCCCCCCCAGCCTGTGCAGCCAGTGCCAGGCTCTGCCGAGCAACCCCCCGCCCGTCCGGCCCCCGGGGGCCAGGCAGCCCGATCAAAACCATTTAGAGGCTGAATCCATTCCAGGAGTGAATTAGCAGCTGCTGCCCACGCTCCCGGGGGAGCCAGCACCCCTCCACGGGTGTCCCCCCACCCTCGGTCCCTCTTCCCACACCTGTGCCCCAACCCAGGTGTCCGACACAGCCCCGGCTGCCCCAGGGATGTGGGGACCGGGCTGTCCCCGTGTCACAGCCCGAATATTGAGTCACCAGGCCGGGGGCACTCACGGTTAATGCCGAACTTGGACCGGCGCCCGCACTTGTTGAGCAGGATGAGCATGACAGAGAGGGAGAGGCAGGCGAACACAGCCAGCACCACAGCCACCGAGACCTGGTGACAGCCAGGGGACAGGGCTCGGGTCGAGGTCCCGCCAAGTCCCTTTCCCCAGCCCGTGAGATGGGAACAAACCCGTGAGATGGTTACAAGCCCCAGGAGATGTCTCAGGGAAAACTGGGGTGCTGAGACCCTGCCCTCCATCCCCACCACACCCCCCCAGCCCGCTCGGTGCTGCCTTGGCCGTCCCCCAGGATTTGTCCCACCCTCCTGCAGGTGTCCTGGTCCTCCCATCCCGGACTGCAGAGCATCTCCTCACCCCAAACCTGTGCTCGTCCTTTGTCTCCACAGGCCCCTCCAGCGAGCTGTTCCTGGTGCCTGGGGCAGGGAGAAGGTGTAGGGTGAGTGTGGGGTCCCCCATGCCCTGAAGTGGCCCTGGCAAGGACCTGGATACCCCAGGATGAGCCCTGGGTGGGGCTGGAATGCCCAGTCCTGCTGGGGCTGGGGCAGCAACCCTGGCCACTTACCCACTGGGGACAGAGACACTGGAGCAGCCCAAAGGGAGAGAAAGGAGAAACACTCGTTATTCCTCAGGTGGGAGTGCCCCACCCTTCCCCCCTCATCCCTGGGGAAACTGAGGCACGCCAGGGCTGTCACAGACAGCAGGCAGAGCTCGATATGACCCGTTCCGCACGCCGGGTGTGACATCTCCTCTTTAAGACAGGCAGCCCCCGCCCGGCACCCACCGGGGATGGGCTCCTCGGGGCTGAAGCTGAAGGGGTTGTCCATGAAGCGCCCCTGGACGCTGCGGGCGGCCCAGCCCAGCGGGTTGTGCACCAGCAGGGTGTAGTTGCCGTTGTTGACGTGGGTGGGACGGTTGAGCTGGAGGCAGCCGTGGAGGATGGTGGTGTTGGGCTCGTACTCCATGATGTGGGTGTGGATGTAGAGTCCCTCCATCAGGGCCGTGCCGTTGAAGAGCCAGCGGATGCTGGGCACGGGGTTGCCGTCCACGGAGAAGGGGATGCACCAGGAATGCCGAGGGATGGCTTTGTCCAGCAGCAGGATCACGGGGGGAACTGGGGGAGACGGAGATGAGTGGGTTCCTGGGCCGGAGCCCCCACCCAGCACCCGCCCCAGACCCTCCTGGGCTGCTCACAGGTGACGTTCAGCATCACGCTGTCCTCTGCTGGCCCTGCCTCGTTCTCTGCCCAGCACGTCAGGTCCTTGTGGTTGAGGCTGGAGGAGACGTTGATGATCTCCAGGATCATCTCCTGGTCTGAGAGCTGCAGGCAGCACCGACACGGGCTGAGCAAAGGACATCCCCCGCGCCTGGCCAGCTCTGCAACCCCCACGCCCACCCCACCCGTGAGAGGATGCTGGGGGGGTCCGTGCTGCTGGGAGGGTCCCTGGCCATACCCCAGGAAGGCTGAGCTTGCCTTGGTGACAGTGAACAGCTCCGGTCCCCCCTCGGGGTACAGCCAGTCTGTGGCGGCCGGTGGGTCGGCACTGATGTGGCAGGTGAGGTTGACGCTGTCCCCTTGGCGCAGCACCACCGTGGGGGGCTCGATGCGCACGGCTGGGGGGTCTGCAGGGGCAGGAAGGGTGAGACACATGTCCCCCGGTGTGCCACGCTATCCCCAGCCAAACGGCTCAGGACGGGGGACGAACCCGGGAGCCGACCCCGTCGGGGTCCGCAGCCACGTACCGCAGGTGCGGAGGAGCTGGCTGCCCAGGGGCACCAGCACGCTGCCCTCCCAGCACTGCAGAGACTGGTTCCCCAGCTCGGCCCGGCTGCTGTTCTGCCACAGCTGCAGCCAGCGGAGGCCACAGGAGCAGTTGAAGGGATTTCCCACCAAGATGCTGAGAAGGAGCAGGGAAGAGAACTCGGGCTCAAAAGGGCTCCAGGCTCCGCACATTTGTGTTTGTCCCAGCGGAGTCACCCCAGGCTGGACCCGGGCACCCTCAGCCCCTGGCTTTGTGTCACGCGTGCCCTGTGTGCCACCCCCGTCCGTGTCCCCGCACCCATGGACGGGAGAGCCACCATCTCACTGCGTCTCCAGCCCTGTCCCTGCCTCTTTGTCACTTGAGGGGTACATCCCGGGTGGGAGATACTCTGCACCCACCTCCCCCCTCTCCCTCGTCACTCACAGCTCTTGCAGGGACAGGTGCTGGAAGGTTTTCCAGGAAAGGCTGTGCAGTGCGTTGGAGGAGAGATTCCTGTTGGGACAAACCCCATCAGGCACGTCTTCCCACTCAAACTCCCGTCCGACATCACCCTGCCCCGCGGAGGGTCCGGCCGGGGCACGGGGCGGCACCGGGGCCGCCGCAATCGCACCGTGACCGAGCCGAACCCGCTCTGCCCGGCGTGCCACCCGCTTCAGGCACCTCCCTGCAGGGGGGGAGCCCCGAGCCCCCCAGGACAGGGTCCCCCCGCTCTCGGGGGACCCCTCCCACACCGGAGCAGCACAGGGCTCCCGGGGGGGCTGGCAGCTGCCCGCGCTCCTGCCCAGATCGATGGTTTCCCACTCAGCAGCAGAGAGCGGAGCCCCCCCGGCCAGGCTGATGTGCCCGTGGGCAGCGGGACGGCATCGATCGTGCCCGGGCGCGGGGACCGGCCACCGTGCGCCGCGGGGACGGGGGTGCTGAACCCCGGGCGGGGGGAGGGAAGAGGGGAAGGGGAGACTCACACGTGGCTCAGCCCGGGGGTGTCCAGGAAGGCGTCGGCAGAGACGTGCTGCAGCCCCGACCCGGAGATGGTGCTGCAAGGAGGGAAGGGCTGAGCACCTGCCCCGTGGATCCCGGATCTCCGTTCTGGGAGCGTCCCCTGTGCCTCCTTGCAGTGGGATTGAGCTCTGGGGATCCCCCAGCCCCCAGCCCCCCCATTTCCCTGTGCAGGGACCCCACCCCGGGGTGCTCACAGGCTCCTGAGGTCCCGCTGCATCCCGGTGTCAGCTCGGGTCAAGGTTGTCAGCGCCTGCTGGTTCTCGATGACGCTGGAGGGCAAAGGAGGGGGGTCAGGGCAGGAGCCCTCATGCCAGGGGCTGTTGGCGAAGCGTGGGGCGAGGGGAGTGAGAGGGGCACAGCTCTGCCACTCGCCAGGCTGTGCCTGCAGTACAGCCCACAGCTGGGGGTGGGGACAAGGACAGAGCTGAGCTGCCCCAGTGTGCCTCAGTTTCCCCTGGGGTGAGCTGGGAAGAGGAGGGGATGGCAGCGGGTGATCCCGGTGGTGCTGAGCCCCTGGTCGGTGCGAACTGTGTGGGGTCAGGGCTGAGCCACCACTTGGAGCCCGTGGTCTCACCCACAGAATGAGTTTGCTGGGTCTCAGCCCCATTCACCCGGTGGGTCCCCACGTTTTCTCCACTCCGTGGCGTCCTGCACTGTGACGGGGGCACCACTGTCACCGTCCCCCCACCCTTTTCTCCAGGTAGGAGGTGCAGAAAAGCCTCTTTGGGAGCAGGTGTGGGGTTTTTCCCCTTGCCACCCCGCAGGCTGCTCCCGTGAGCCCCAAATCACGGGGGTTGGTTAAGTGGGGTTCAGATTCCCACCAAGAGGGTTCGGGTCCCGCTGACCCCTGTGGGGGTGGGACGAGAGCGGCTGGGGCAGTGGGGGTCTCTCGGGGACCACCATCCCCACCACCACCCACCCCACCCCGCCAGCCGGCGAACAAAGAGCTGGCAGTGCCTGTGGCGCAGCATCCCCTGGCACGTGGGGAAACTGAGGCACGAACACACCGCAGCCAGCCCCCAGCAATGCGGCACAGGCAGGGCTGTGGTGAGGGGAAAACCCCAGGAATTGGGGCATTTCGGGTATCCCGCAGCATCCNTTTCCCCTTGCCACCCCGCAGGCTGCTCCCGTGAGCCCCAAATCACGGGGGTTGGTTAAGTGGGGTTCAGATTCCCACCAAGAGGGTTCTGGTCCCGCTGACCCCTGTGGGGGTGGGACGAGAGCGGCTGGGGCAGTGGGGGTCTCTCGGGGACCACCATCCCCACCACCACCCACCCCACCCCGCCAGCCGGCGAACAAAGAGCTGGCAGTGCCTGTGGCGCAGCATCCCCTGGCACGTGGGGAAACTGAGGCACGAACACACCGCAGCCAGCCCCCAGCAATGCGGCACAGGCAGGGCTGTGGTGAGGGGAAAACCCCAGGAATTGGGGCATTTCGGGTATCCCGCAGCATCCTGTCCCCCCAGCACCCTCCTCGTCTCTGCTCGCTCCAGCCCTCGTCTCCCCGCCACACATCCTGGAGCGGGGGAAGGAGTGGGAGCAGAGTAGATGCCCCAAACCAGCAAATTTGGGGTGTGTCCCCCCAGCATGCCAACCCGCAGGCCCCAGGGCACAGTGACGGCCTCAATTCCCCACAGCCCTGCCCTGCCCGGCACGCTATGGGTGCTCCCTGCCCGAGGTCCCTGCTGCACCCACAACGTGTTGCTGTGGTTGGCATCGCCGCAGGAGGGGGTGAAGGGCTGCCCCCAGCCCCTCCTTTGCTCCCTGGGGGGATGCTGCAACCCCCCCACCCCATCTTTACAGCCCCAAATGCCTCCCACCAAGCAGGCGCTCTCCCCTCGGCGATCCCAGCCCCATCACGCCCAGCCTCTCTGCCTAAACCCCAAAATGCGTCAGTCCCAGCCCCTCCATCTCCATCCCCGAGCTCTGCCACCGCCAAATCCATCACTGCCCCAGCCCCGTCACTGCATCCCTCAGCCCCGTCACCCACAGCTCCTCCGCCTGGTCCCTGAGCTCTGTCACCCCCAGCTCCATCACCCCCCGCCCCGCCATCCCCATCCCCAGGCTCCGTCACTCC
>VYXC01005557.1:638247-656299 GCA_013397175.1 Platysteira castanea | reverse complement strand
GGAATAAGGGTGAAAAAGGGGAAAAAGGGAGGAAAGGGGATAAAAGGGGGAATAAAAGGGAGAATAAAGGGGGAAAGGGGGAAAAACAGGGGAAAAGGGGGCAATAAAGAGGGAGAAAGGGGGGAAAAGGAGGAAATAGGAGGAAATAAGGTGGGCATAAAAGGAGAAAAAAGGAGTGGAAAGGGGGGAAAAGGGGGGAAAAGGAGGAAATAGGAGGAAATAAGGTGGGCATAAAAGGAGAAAAAAGGAGTGGAAAGGGGGGAAAAGGGGGGAAAAGGAGGAGAAAAAAGGGGGAATAAAGGGGGAAATAAAACTCACAGCTCCAGGACGAGCACCACCTCGGCTCTGCTGGCGAAGAGGTCGTGGAGCCGCATGATGTTGGGATGGTTGAGCTGGCGGAGGATGGCGACTTCCCGCTCCACCTGCGCCCGCTCCAGCCCCAGGCGGCTGCCCCGGCACCGTCGCGTCTTCACGAACTTGGCGGCGTAGAAGGCGCCGGTGCCGCGCTGGCGGCAGAGCCTCACCACGCCGAAGTGGCCGCTGCAGCGAGAGCCGGGCTGGGGCACGGCCGCGAGAAGAACCCAGAAATCCGGGCACCTCTGGGGCTGCGGGGGAGCTGGGATCCCTGCCTGCAGCCCGCTCACCCTGCCTGGATCCCTGCCTGCACCCAGCTCCCGCTCACCTGCCCAGCTCCTGCTCACCTGCCCGGATCCCGCTCACCTGCCCAGACACCGCTCCCCTGCCCAGCTCCTGCTCACCTGCCCGGATCCCGCTCANGCTCACCTGCCCGGATCCTGCTCACCTGCCCAGACCCCGCTCACCTGCCCAGCTCCTGCTCACTTGCTCGGATCCTGCTCACCTGCCCGGATCCTGCTCACCTGCCCAGCTCCTCCAGCAGCTCATAGAAGTCCTCCACGTTTCCCGGGCTTGAGGCAGCTGCCAGGCCCTCGCTCCCCACATCCTCCCCGGGCTCAGCCACATCCTGTGGGGCAGCACCAGGACCTGGCTCAGCCCCTGCCCAGGGCACGGCGACGTGCCAGACCTGGGGGTGCAGGGACCCCCACCCCATGGAGCACCAGAACCCCCCCAAGCACACCTGGGGGTGCAGGGACCCCCACCCCATGGAGCACCAGCACCCCCCCAAGCACACCTGGGGGTGCAGGGACCCCCACCCCATGGAGCACCAGCACCCCCCCAAGCACACCTGGGGGTGCAGGGACCCCCACCCCATGGGGCACCACGACCCCCCAGCACACCCGAGGGGCAGTTCCCCTGTGCCCGGTACTGCAGCCCAGCTCAGGCCCTGCCCAGGCCTTCCAGTTCCCACTAAATTCCTTCAGCACGTGGAAACTCTGAGACCTTTTCACCCCTTGACCAGGACCTGCAGGAGGCTGCTCGGGGGGCTTGGAAATGGGGCAGGGGCAGGAAGAGCGGGGGTCACAGCAGCCTCCCCGTGTGCCAGGGGTGCAATATGCAGAAAACACAACATTTGGGTTGTTTTTTCTTTTAAAAAGCAGCTTAATAGCAGATGAAAGCACCGCGGTGAGAGCCCTGCCCGGTCACCCCCAGCCCCCCGGCAGTGCCCCCCACACACACCCACGGCCGTGGCTCACCTGGGCGCTGTCAGGGGCACCCCTCGGCCCCCCCTCAGCCGGGACCCCCGCCTGGCCGCCCTCGGCCATCCCTGCGAACACAGGAAGGCCCAGGGTGAGGGGTGCGGTGGGTCTGCACAGCGGGTCCTGGCGGCGGGGGTGGCCGCTGTGAGACGCTGCCAGAAGCCTCCCCCACGTCCCGGAGAGCCACAGGCACCGGCTCTGGGGTGGACCTGCCCCTGGCCAAGGCCGAGCCCAGCGGTGACGGTGGCAGCGCCTCGGGAGGACAGAGTTAAGGAGGGGGGAAAGCGATTGCGCAGGATCAGCTGTGGCCAGAGCAGAGCAGAGAAACGTGTGAGAGCAACAGCCCTGCAGAGACCAAGGTCAGGGAGGAAGGAGGGGCTCCAGGAGCCGGAGCAGAGACCCCTCTGCAGCCCTGCAGGAGCCCCCAGCCGAGCAGAGGATGCCCGAAGGGGGCTGTGAGTCCGTGGGAAGCCCCCATGGGAGCAGTTCCCGAGGCACCGAGCCCGGGCGAGGAAGGGCCCCAGCCTGGAGCAGATGGGGCAGAGCTGCAGCCCGTGGGAAGCACTCCCGCTGGAGAAGTCCCTGGAGAAGCGTCTCCCGTGGAAGGCAGGGACCCCACCTTGGCGGAGCCGGGCAAGGACTGCGACTGCTCTGGCTGAGCAGCAGCAGGAACAACCTGTGCTGAGCTGCCCGGAACCCTCATTCCCGCCTCCCTACGCTGCTGGAGGGAGGAGGGAGAGCCCGGGAAGGAGGGAGGAGTGGTGGGGAAGATGTTTCTGAGGTTTATTTTTCATCACCCCGATCTGATTTGATTAGCAATAAACGCGATTAATTTCCCCAAGTGGAGTCTGTGTTGCCCGTGACGTTGATAGGTGAGTGACCCCTCCCTGCCCTCATCCCCACCCAGGAGCCTTCTGCTCTCTTCCCCGTGCCCTGCCCAGGTGAGGGGGGCAGTGACAGAGTGGCACCTGGCATCCAGCCCCCCAGGGTGGGCAGAGGGGCTTTGGAGGGGACAGGCGCCTACAGACACCTGGCAGAGTCCCCCCAGCTCGCTGCACTCAGGTGGAGACGTGTCTCACACCCGGCAGCTCCAAACCACAAACCGGCCTCTCTCGGCTCACTCGGAGCAGCCCAGCACCAGGACCGAACCCCGCCGTGCCTCAGTTTCCCCAGCTGTGCGAGGGGGGGACGCTCCAGAGCAGGGGGAGAGATGGGAGATGTTGCTGTGAGCCCCGNGAGTGACCCCTCCCTGCCCTCATCCCCACCCAGGAACCTTCTGCTCTCTTCCCCGTGCCCTGCCCAGGTGAGGGGGGCAGTGACAGAGTGGCACCTGGCATCCAGCCCCTCACGGTGGGCAGAGGGGCTTTGGAGGGGACAGGCGCCTACAGACACCTGGCAGAGTCCCCCCAGCTCGCTGCACTCAGGTGGAGACGTGTCTCACACCCGGCAGCTCCAAACCACAAACCGGCCTCTCTCGGCTCACTCGGAGCAGCCCAGCACCAGGACCGAACCCCGCCGTGCCTCAGTTTCCCCAGCTGTGCGAGGGGGGGACGCTCCAGAGCAGGGGGAGAGATGGGAGATGTTGCTGTGAGCCCCGGCACTGGGGCCACCCCTCTGTCCCCGGTTCTGTGTCCCCAGGAGCAGAAGGATTCCTGGGCTGCGGGGTGCAAGGCCACCAGGAAAGAGATGAGGATGGCAAAACTGGCTCTTCCCCAGGAGAACGCGGGGCCGTTCTGGAGGGGTCCGAGCCCCGCAGGGACAGCCCCTGAGGATGGAGCCACACCGCAGGACGCAGCCTGACAGGGAGTTCCCGGCCCCGCGGGGCTGTGCTGCACCCCTGCCTGCCCCAAACGGGGGCTGGGACCCTTCGCCCGCCCCCAGGGGACACTCGGTGGTCCCCAAGCCCAGTTCCCGCTCAGTCTCTCCCTCTCCCAGCCCAGCTGTGCCCCCTTACCCTCCCCGAGCCTTCCTCCACATCCAGCAGCGCTTCCTCCTCGCTCCCCGGCCAGCCCAGCACAGGGGACAGGCACTGCCCACTCTGGCCGTCCTCTGGCCCCCCGGGCTGGGGGGGCACTTGGCCAGGCACCGCTGGCCCCTGGCACGGCGCGGCGCCGGCCGGTCCTCCGGGCGGGGACGGGCACGGGGGCGGCTGCAGCTGGAGCCGGGACAACATCCCCGGGCATGTGACACGTCCGTGGGGGGACAGTGCGTCTGTTTGTCCCCCGGGCACGGACACAAGCAGCTGATTCCCCCACGCCTTCCCAGACACCCCCTTGCACGGAGGGAAACTGAGGCACAGGTGGCCCCCGGCGGGAGCCGCTGAGCTCCTGCGCAGGGCCGGACCCGCGGGGGCTGCGCGGGGCAGGGGGTCCTGTCCCACCACGTCCTGCAGCCACTCGCCAGGAAAACCAGCCTGGCCCGGCACTGGTCATCAGAAAATGAGCTCCCAGGCCGGCACTCAACTTCCAAAAAGCCCCGTTGGACCCCAAAATCCCCCAGCCAAGAGAGCCCCCGAGCCCGGCATGTCCTGGGGACCTGGGACCCCTCACCTCCAGCTCCAGCCTTCCTCCAGCAGCCCTGGCAGCGCCGGGCTCTGCCTCACAGTCGCGGCATTCCCGGGGAGCTGGGGCAGGATTTGGCCGCAGCAGGGGACAAGAAAAGCTCTTTGCGTTCCTCCTCCCGCGGGCTCTTGATAACACCGCCAGCTGTGAAAAGGAGCCCAAAAAGGCCTTTTAGGAGCAGTTCCTGGTGGTTCCAGCCTCAGCTCCGCCAGGAGCGGCCGGGGCACCGCGGGATGAGCGGCTGGCAGGCGATGTCCCTCTCACCGACGTTCCCCCCCTTCCGATGTGCCGGCGAGGGTTGCAAACAGGAAACCTGGCTGACACCGCGAGGGGAAACGTGCGAGGCTGTGAAGGTTTTGGGGACGGACGGGTTTCTTAAGGTGGAGAGAGCCGGGGCTGGCACCGCTCCGGGGGCTGCTGGGGGGCACCGGGCGCCGTCCCCGCCCCGGCGTTTGCGGAGCCTCCGCACGGCGCATCCAGCCCTGTCCCGGAGCGATGGATAAGCCGGACCCAGCCCTAATCCTTGCCCTAATCCCCAGTCCGTGCAAGCCCTGGGACGCAGCCGGAGCCTGGCACCGCCTGGGCGAGAGGGGCAGCGGGCAAGTGGCAGAGCCGTGGCGATGGCAGCTCCGCTGCTGCTCCCCACAGCGGCGTTTGCAGCGCGAATGCCCCAGAACGGCCCAGGAACGTGCCTGGCTCTGACACCCAGAGTCGGAGGAAGGGGAATGGTGCTGGGTTCCACCGCGCCAGGACTGAATCCCGGCTCACGGTGTGAGCCTGGGCCCGCCAAGCCTGCTGTCCCCACCGAGCTCTGCTGTCCCCACCCAGCTCTGCTGTCCCCATGCCCAGCAGTGCCAGGTCCCGGGATGAGGACAGGAGGCACAAAGACACCATTGCAGGCTCGAGTGTGCCGGTGGGCAGGTGGCCAGAGTCCCCTCTTCACCACAGCCCACCCAGCTGGGGTGACATCCAGCTGCCGGTGTCACCTGGATGTCACCCCAGGGCCACCATGCCACCTTCCTGTGACGTCTCCCCATCACATGAAGGTTCTTGCAGCTTCGGTTGCTGCTTCCTGCCCGTTGCAGGCAGCAGAGGCACGAGCACAGGCTCTGCCCTACCCGTCCCCTGCCTGTCCCCTGCCTGTCCCCTGCCTGTCCCCTGCCACCGCATCACCTCCGGTCACTGTCACCAGGGCCCCACGCAGCCGAGCAGAGGTAGGAGCGTGGGCTGGGGGTTGGGGCTGGGCCGGGGGTTGGATTTGTGAGGCCCAGGAGGGAACCCCGAGCAGGGGCCGCGGGACGGGGCAGCACCAGGCGGTGCAGGGACGTTCCCCCTGCCCAAAGGCAGGACAAAGGGCACGGTGATGGGGTGAAGAGAGAGGGAGTGGGGTCTCCTGCCCGCACCAGCCCTTCCAGGCAGATCTTACCCCCTCCAAAGGGGGAAGTCCAGCCCGGAAATGGCTTGCAGAGCAAAGCTTTCAGCCCGTTTCAACTCTGCTCCGTCTCGTTCCCACCTCAGGGGTGCAGGGTTTCAGAGGCACATCCTGCCCCTGGGAGCAAATCCCCCCGCGCTGCCCCACCGAGGCCAAGGTGCTGAGAGGGGGGAGTAGGGGTGAGCCCACCACCCCTGCCCAGGACCCCCACCCAGCTGGGGGATGCACAGCGAGCTGGGGACAGTGGCATTGTCCCCAGCTGCCTGGCCATGCCCGGGCAGGACCTGACCCGAATTCTCCTCCCCAGCACTGCCCGAGTTGGGTTACCGCCGTTTGGGGCGTTCTGTTTCTCTTTGTCAACACCTTCCTCACCTTCCCCTGTGCAGGGCTGGGCTGGGCACTGCCGTGGGTTAAAGGTGGAGCTGGGGTGCCTTTCCTGGTGGCTGGATCCCCTTGCTCTCAGACAAGCCTTGACCGACTCCTCTGACTCAGCTTCACCTCCCAGATCCAACCAGCCCCAGCATCTTCCACCTCCTCAAGCATCTGCTGGGGATTAACGTTGTTTTGCTGGGTGTTGGCAGCTCAGAGTCAAGCTCAAGGTCCCTCTGGAGCTGCTCAGCCTCTCCCTCCCCTTCCCCGGGCTGACCTGACACCCCGGGGACTTCAGAGGGTCTGGAGGATTCCCGTGCTGTGCCCTGAGCTCCTCCCCACCCACATCCCTGTCCCCAGGGCTTTCCTCCCCTGGGGTCCCAGGGTCACCGCCCCTTCCCATCGTGCAGGCCCAGGGTGGTGTCCCTGGGGAGGATCAGGGTGATGAGCCTGAGCTTGGGGAGCACAAGGGGAAGGTGATGCTCACCCAGGTTGTTGGTGAGAGCAGGGGGCTGTCTTGGAGCCCCCAGACTCCCCAGTGCCCCACAGGCAGTGAGGGGCCCCAAAGGAGGCCTCCCTGCCCCTGAGCCTTTTCCTCCCCATTCCCTGGGACAGGGCACCCCATGGATGACAACCGTCCCCTCTTCATCACCTTCAAGCCCTTGGGTGAGGACAGCACAGCCAGAGCCAAGCCAGCATCCAACGCAACCCCCGTCCAGCCCCAGGGGGCAGAGCAGCCCCCAGGACACCACAGCAGACGTGGCAGGGTAGGACATGGGGACATGAGGGTGGACACGAGCCCAGCTCACCATCCCAGTGCTCCCACACTCTCAGGGACTGGGTCCTCATGGGCTGCTCTGGGAACCCCGCGCAGGGAGCAGAACATCCCTGGGGCACGTCCTCATCTGAGCCCCCGGTGCTGTCCCCTTCCCTCAGGTCCCTCCAGGCTTCTGGTCACCTCCGCCAGCCCAGGGGCCTGAGGGGGACCCGCGGCCAGAGCAGGTGGCCCTGCGTGCCCGGACGAGGCTGTGGTTTGAGCAGACACAAGCCCAGAGGTTGGGGCCCAGGGGGGAGCTCCCAACGTGGTTCCACGGCTTCATCAGCCGGAGGTGAGCGCGGGGGAGGCCAAGGCGGGGAACAGGGTCAGTGTCCCCCTCCCGGGTTCCTAAGCAGACAGCTGGACCACGCGGAGGGGACAAGGTCGAACGGCTCCGTGTCCCTTCCCACAGGGAGGCAGAGGAGCTGCTGCAGGATCAGCCCCTGGGCTGCTTCCTGGTCCGCTTCAGCGAGAGCACGGTCGGCTTCGTCCTCTCCTACAGGTGAGGGGCACAGCGCTGCCCGAGGGAGGGGCTCGGTCCCCCCCGCCCGCTGTGCCCATGCCATCCCCTCTCCCGCCAGGGGCAGGGATCGCTGCCGGCACTTTGTCCTGGACCAGCTGCCGGACGGGCGCTACGTGATCCTGGGCGAGCGCAGCGCCCACGCCGAGCTGGCCGAGCTGCTGCAGCACCACGCCACGGCCCCCGTCGCGCCGTACCACGAGTTCCTCACCGCGCCCCTGCCCTGCCGAGGGGTGAGGTCCCGGCCCCCGAGAGCCCCTGCAGCCCCGGAGTCGTTCCGGCTGCACGGACAGGCTGATTTTCCCGAGGGGGGGAATGAAGCCGAGGGAAGTCCAAGCATCGGCATCACGAAAAGCCGGGGTTGGAACCGCAGCCACGCTGGGGCTACCAGGAGCGAGGAGCCAGCCTGTGGCTGGGTCTGCCCTGCCCACGCACCCATCCCGACATCTCTCTGCTCTCCCTGCAGGAGGACGAGCCCCGAGGACGGACACAGCCCCCAGCCGGCAGTGATGCCGCACATTCCGCACTGAGCGAAGCAGCAGCAGAGCTCCCGGAGTACAGCCCGGTGTCCCTGGAGTCCCCCAGAGCCGAGGGCGGCTCCGGCGGGGAGGTAATGGGGCAGAGGGAACGGAGGCACCCTCCCAGGGACAGGAGCCGCAGGTGTCCCGAGGCGAGGGGACGCGGTCACAGCCCCCACGGACCCGCTTCCAGCGCTCACCTCCGGCCCGTCCCACCTCTCCCCCAGGCTCCCGGTGCCCCGCCGTCGCTCCCCGCCAAGACCGGCGCCCGCGGCGCGGCTCGGGGGCCGCACAGCCCCTCCGGCAGCGCAGCAGCGCCCGAGGCTCCCTATGCCCAGGTGCACAGAGAAGCCGCCCGGCCCGAGTCCCCCGAGGCCAAGTACCAGCAGCTCTTGTGTTTCCACGTCTACGCCGAGCCCCGCGAGGGCATCGCCCCCAGCCCCTCGAGCCCCCCGAGCCCCCCCGGGCCGGAGGAGCCCATCCCCGAGGAACCCATCCCCTTCTACGCCATGGCCCGGGGCTGGAGCCGCCGCGCCGGCCCCGAGGAGAACATCTACTCCGAGGTGGCACTGGCCCGGCAGGATCCGCCCGCCCGGCTCCCCACGGCGCCCCACGACGCCTTCTCCACGCTGCCCCCCAAACCCCGGCCCCACCGCCGGCTCTTCCGCAGCGTTTCCAGCCAGGACTGCAAGAGGAGGCAGCTCTCGGCGGCGCACAGCACGGACAGAGGAGCCTCCAGCACAGGCACAGAGGTGGGTCCCCAAGGCAGGTCATTGCTCTAGAGCTCAGTCCCAGCACGAGTGAGGCCTCCCGAGCCTGGGGGGATCAGGGTGTGCTCCACACCAGGGGCACAGGGAGAAGCGTGGAAACCTGGAATGGTTTGGGTTGGAAAGAAGCCACGGGCAGAGACATTTTCCATGATCCCAGGTTGCTCCAAGCCCTGTCCAGCCTGGCCTTGGACACTTCCAGGAACCCAGGAGCAGCCACAGCTTCTCTGGGCACCCTGTGCCAGGGCCTCTCCAGCCCCACAGGGAACAATTCCTTCCCAATATCCCATCTCACCCTGCCCGCTGGCATTCCCCCTCTCCTGTCACTCTAGGCCCTTCCAAAAACCGGGTCCCTGGCCAGAGCAAAGCCAAGGGCTGGGAGGGTGAAAGAGCAACTTTGTGCTATTTCCTGGCTCTCAAATCCACCCTATCCCTGAGAATTCCCCAGGTCATTCCGAACCCTGCACTGGAGCTGGATGACCCCGTGTACAGCCAGAGCACACACAGGGACCAGCAAACCGTGGCCATGGCCGAGAACGTGTACGAGCAGCTGCCTGGGGACCGTCCCTAAGCCACCTGCACAGCTGGGCCAGGACAAGACCTGGCTCCAAGGCAGGAGGAACCTCAGCCTGCACCTCACGGAAGGAAGCCCTTGGCCCTGCGAGGAGAGGTCCACGGCTGCTGTTGGCCCCAGCCGGCGATGCCAATCTGCTCCACGGGGAGCCCCTGCTCTTCCTGCTTCCCAACCCTGCTCACCCATGAACACATTCCAAGAGACTTCTGTTAATAAAATGAGGGCAAAAAAGGCTGTTATGGGAAAACAGGGATGAGTTTGGCACAGTTGGTGCATCCAGTTGTTGGATGTTCAACTGGCCAGAAACCGGAGCGGTGCCCAGCCAGGGCTACGCTGAACCTCCCCAGCCTGGAGCCAGTACTCCAAGCCCTGCCCGCTTCCTCCGCCACGAAATTTGGGATGATACCCGCACCCCAGGGCTGCCCCATGGGGCACAAACCCTGGCTTGAACAACCCCAGGCCACGGTGGTGCTGCTCAACTGGAGCAGGGAGCCAGGACGGCCAAAGCCCCGGCTCGGAGGGAAAAGGAGGGCTGGGGCATTGTAGCTGTTTTGTCTCCGGGAAAAATCACTTCTGACTTTTCACTGACCTGAATTTGGTTGCTCTTAGAAGGCTGAAAGTGGAGCACGAGCCCTCGGAACTCCCCTTGGTGCTAAACCCAGGCCATTACCCCAAGGGGAAATGGAAAGGGGAACTGGGGAGTTCCAGCCCCCACGCAGGCTGTGCTCCACACCGCAAACTCCGACCCGAGCCCCTCCTGATGGAACGGGGTGGGTTCATTTAAAAGTACATCCCTTTACCAAATCTCTCCTGGGAGGATTTCACTGTACATACAAGATATGAATAAATTACTCAACAGTAACTTTATTCTGATCATTCAAATACTCAAAACGGGCTCTGCAAAGTACTAAACATCCAGGGACCTAAACTAAAAATGAGATTAGTTTAAAATGTTCTAAGAAAAGACTTCAGTCATGGGGGTCTGCTTGCTTTTAAGAGGTAACATGGGAGAAAAACCACCTCTTGGGAGTTTTTCTTACCAGAATAGCAAATATTGGCCATTTGAGCTGTGGTTACAACAAATAAAACCCGGAGTGGTGGGAATAAGTTAAATAACCAGGCCAGCTCTCTGCTCCGTTGGGCATCACACACTTTGGTGAACAACAAAGTGATGCCGCTGAGATTTGGATCCATGGATTGGGCCAGCAGAGCTGCACAGGATTTGCAGTCGCATCACCTTGACAGAATTCCTTAAATAAAAAAAAGGTTTAATTTGAAGAAGTTAGGGCTGGGCAATCTCCTCTTCCCAGCCAGGAGGGTAAAGTCAACACTTAATTGGAACAGAACTGATACAAACAAGCTGGAAAATAAAAAGTACAGTTGGCAGCTCTCCTCTGTGTCTGCCCAGAGGAACCTGCGGAGCTCACTCCCAGCCAGCCACACGCGGGACACGGGGACACTGAGTTTGATGAGCCTGGGAACAGCCTGGGGCAGGACAGCAGGCCTTGGGTCGGGGGAGGAGGAAAGAGGGGGAACAAGGAAGGACAATATACATGCACACATGGCTCAGGGTACCCCGAAGCCCTGAGTGTGCCGGGCAGGAGAAACTCCCCTCCACGTGTGGTGCTTCCCCTGGCACAGGCTCTGACCTGCACTGGGGCGTCCCCTCAGCACAGCTCAGGCTCTGGAGCCCAGAGCAAAAACAGCAACGTAAAAACCAGGATATCAAAACCATCGTCATGAGAGGAGCGCTGCAGCGGCCCAGACACGAGGAAGCAGCTGTGAGGACAAAATAAAAATTCCAAAGCCAGGCTTGCTCTTGGAATTCACCGTGTTCTAGAAAGGAAAATTACACTCTCAATGCACAGCAAGTCCAAGAGAGGAGCAAAGTGGGAATTGGGAGTTTATTGAGCCTCTGCTGAAGGGTCTGGCGTCGGGAGGAACAGCCTGCTCCCTCGGGACAGGAGCTGGAGCCTCACACCCAGCACGTTCCCTGCGGTGCCTTGGGACCGTCCTCGGCTGGTCGGAACCTTCCACGTTATCATTTACAAGGAGGGAGGGGAAGCATTACAGGTGGAGTTTCGGGACCAGCTTGCAATGACCCCTCCTCCTGCCAGGCCAGGGAGCGCAGTGTCCTCCCTCCCGCCGAGCAGCCCCGTCCTGGGGGCCTGGCTGATCTCCCGGAGGCCAGGAGACACCGGACACAGCAGGTCACCCAGGACGCCAGCCAAAAAGCGGGACAGATGTGTCAGAACCCGTATTTGGCCTGAGTCTGCCGTCTGCTGAGCTTGTTTTCAGACCACGTGTTTTTCAGTTCCAGTTCCCTCTCCTTGGCCTGCAGAGATGGAGAGGATGCTGTTACCCGCCGTGTTTCAGTGGCCCAGCAGCATCCCGGCCTCCTCCGGCCCCGCTCGCGCGGATCACGGAGCCCTTCAGCCAGAACTCTCGTTACAGGAGCCAGCACAATCATCCCGACAGAGGCCTGGATTAATTGGGATGCATGGGCATTTCATTCAGGCTGAAAAGCAGCTTCTCGTGGGGACGGGCTCAGCAGCTGCCCGCCAGCCCCGGGGCAGAATCCAGGACAGGGCCCCAGAGCCTCGGGACGTGCAGGAAGGGCCAAGCAAAGCTGAGAGCTCGGGACTGCGGCCCCCTCAGGGCCAGGACTCACCTCTGGCCACACTGGGTCTCACTGGGACTTGGGGAGGGTCCACAGCTGCTGGAGGAGCAGCTCCACCACCCCAGCCTGGTGCTGCCAAGCACCAAACCCTGCAGCTCTGCCTGGGTCAGCTCGTGCACCACAGGGAGGCCACTCACCTGATGGATCAGGTACGTGATCTGGTGTTTTCTCCTCTGCTGTCCTGTGGGCTGATCTCCTTTTTTCTGAAAAGCAGAAAGAAGGTGAACTGTTCAGCCTGGAGAGATGCTTCCCTGGACAGCAAAGCATGGCAAGGGCCTGCACGCAGCCATCCCAAGCAGCATTTGTTCCCTATTAAACTGCAGATTCCTTTGGCTGAAGCACTTCCTGGCTGGCCCTCCCCACCCACACACCAAGTTCGGGGAACCCTAGTGGTGTCTCACATGTCATTATTCACCAGGTCCCTGTTCCCCTCCCTGGTGACTGCCCAGCATCCAGCACAGCTCCAGCTGGGGCTCATGTGGGCACTGAGCAGAGGCTCCAACCCCATCCCAACCCCATCGCACTCCAGCCCACCTTGCTGAATGACTTCATGGTCTTCTCCTCCGTCAAGGATTTGGTCAGCCACTGCTGGGCCCCGCTCAGCTGGTCATCACCTTTGATGTCCACAAAGTTGATCTCTTCCCTCCCACGATTCCGCTTGCCTTGCAGACGCTTGAACTGAAGGAAGAACAGAACAGCTGGAATTACACCCAACACTGACCTGACACAAGGCGCAGCAACAGTTTTCCGGCCAGGGTTTTGATCTTTCATGAGGATTTCATTTCACTGTACATCAGAGTATCTAAAACTGCTTAGCATGAAGGTTACCATCTCATTTTCCTGCAGCATTTACTCCTGCTTCCAGGCTTGCTCAGGAGACCCTTGGAGTCCCGAGTGTCTCATTTTAAGAGCCACAGAAGAACCTCAAGTTTTGCTGCCAACACATTCACCTGGTCTGTACCAGCCCCAGTGCGGCCACAGGGCCAGGGCAGTGCCCATCCCCTGTGCTGGCACTGCTGAGGCACCGCCACCATCCTGGGCTCAGTTTGGGGGCCCTCATGACAAGAAGGAGATTGAGGAGCTGGAGAGTGTCCAGAGAAGCAAACAGAGCTGGGGAAGGGGCTGGAGCACCAGGGGAGGCTCAGGGGGGACCTTGTGGCTCTGCACAACTCCCTGACAGGAGGGTCAGGCTCTGCTCCCAGGGTACAAGGGACAGGACAAGAGAAAACGGCCTCAAGTTGTGCCACGGGAGGATTAGGTCGGATAGAGGGAAAGTTCCTACACCCAGAGGGTTGTCCAGCCCTGGCACAGCTCCCACCCTCAGAGGGATTTAACAGCCATGTGGATGTGGCACTTGGGGACACGGTTTAGTGGTGGCCTTGGCGGGCCACCTTGGTGCTGGGGAATGGTTGCACTTGATGGCCTCGGAGGCCTTTTCCAACCTCAACAACTGATTCTGTGCTATCCTCATCAGACCCAGCTGGAGCAGGAGCCCAGCACACTGTGGGAAGGGCTCCACACGTGCCCAGCACGAGACCCCCCAGAAAAACCACCCAGCCCAGGCCACTGGAAACACAGGCCGTGCTGGGGGCAGGGCCGTGGCTGCCAATGCTCTGGCAGAGCTCTGGCAGAGCTCAGAGCCAAACTGCACAGGGGACAGACAGAGAGGTGCCAACCGCTTCGTCGTCGATGAAGGAGGAGTCGGTGCTGGTCTCCTGCGGCGGGGCCTGGGCTGGTTCCACCTCGGGGTAGTACCCGCTGCTGTAGTAATCCTGGCAGGGAAAGGGAAACCAGTTCATCACGAGAGCAATCCCGGAGTGTCACCAAGCCACGGACCTGCCCCACGGGCCGATTCCACCACAGGGACAAACCAACAAATGCTTTGGGCGACTTTTCACAAGGGTCTGCAGCGACAGGACAAGGGGGAATGGCTTCCCACTGCCAGAAGGCAGGGTTAGTTGGGATATTGGGAAGGAATTGTTCTCTGTGAGGGTGGGGAGGGCCTGGCACAGGGTGCCCAGAGAAGCTGTGGTTGCCCCTGGATCCCTGGAAGTGTGCCAGGCCAGGTTGGACAGGACTTGGAGCAACCTGGGACAGTGGGAGGTGTCCCTGCCATGGCAGGGGTGGCACTGGATGGGCTTTAAGGCCCCTTCCAACCCAAACCAGTGTGTGATTCTATGAATTATCAGACACCAGCTCCAGTGAGCCCTGACTCCGCACCCTCACATCCAGGGCGTTTTCACAGGACTGCAGCTGTCAAACATCTGCCCAGCAAAGAACATCTGGAGCTCCCACGCCAGAGGAATCCACTCATGCCCAGTGCTGTGGCTCCCTGTCCCAAGTGTCTCGGGCTGGATTCCCTGCCCCGTGTCCCAGGTGTCTCACAAGGGCTGGATTCCCTGCCCCGTGTCCCAGGTGTCTCANGGCCCCTTCCAACCCAAACCAGTGTGTGATTCTATGAATTATCAGACACCAGCTCCAGTGAGCCCTGACTCCGCACCCTCACATCCAGGGCGTTTTCACAGGACTGCAGCTGTCAAACATCTGCCCAGCAAAGAACATCTGGAGCTCCCACGCCAGAGGAATCCACTCATGCCCAGTGCTGTGGCTCCCTGTCCCAAGTGTCTCGGGCTGGATTCCCTGCCCCGTGTCCCAGGTATCTCACAAGGGCTGGATTCCCTGCCCCGTGTCCCAGGTGTCTCACATGGGCTGGATTCCCTGCCCTGTGTCTCAAGTAGCTCACAAGGGCTGCATTCCCTGCCCCGTGTCTCAAGTAGCTCACAAGGGCTGGATTCCCAGGAGCAGCCAGTAACTAACTTGAGCCCCTCGCCCCTGTCCAGAGCCCCTCACTCCACCTCCGGCCAGCGAACCCACCTGGTAGTAGCCCCCGGGCTCGCCGTAGGCGGGGGGGAACTGGCCATAGGCGTGGCTGCCGTAGTCCTCGCCGGGTTTGGGTGCCCAGCTGTGCTGAACTCCGCTGGAGCCCGCGCCCGTCTTGAACTCCAGAGGGGCGTTAGCGGCCGCGTCCTGGAACTGGGGCTCCGGCTCCGTGCCGGGCGGAGGGTCCTCCGACCCCCCTGTGCCAGGGTACAGGTAGGGCTCGGCGCCCGCGGCGCTGGGCTCGCTCCTGTCGGACAAGGAGAAGTAGTTCTCTGGCTGCACCTCCTCGTCGCTGTCCTCCTCCTCCTGGGTGATCTGCTTGGTTACCTGCAGCGCCGCGCTCTTGGCCGCGGCTTTGATGGCCGACGGGGACGGAGTGGTGGGCACGGCCGGCTTGGGCGCGGGCTTGGCTTTGGAGGAAGAGCTCGGGGCCTTGGCAGGCTTGGAGTCGGAGGCGTTTTCTCCCGCTTTCCTCGAGAAGGCGTAGGGCAGGAGTAACCGATTGGTCTCTTTCACTGTCATGTTTTTGGGCTCAGGAAGCAGAGCGGACAAGCCGGAGCCCTCGCTGCGTCCCTGGTGAGATCCACGCGGGACAAATGCACCACAGAAAGCAAAGAGTGAGATTATTCTACTTTTCCTGACTTCCTGCGGACCATCCCCCCCGGTTCCAACACCACTTGTGGGTTTTCCACTGCTTGGCCACTCTGCACACACTGCACAAAAGGCCAGGGGGATTCTGAAGGCAAATGTGGAACTTGCAAATACCTTCCTGATTCCCAAATTAATGCGTCTTTTGCCAAAATTTAAACTGGTGAAATTGCCCAAAAAAAGGACTTGAAAACCCACGGGATTTCAGGAATATCCCTAAAGCCATGAGGTGATCAGAGTGGATGATTTACACAAGTGGAAGCCCAAAACTAGTCACAGTCAAACACTTTTTCCCGTGGCAATTGTTTAACTGAGTGCCCCTGTTACTTACCTGAAGAGTATTCTTCTTCTTTGCTGGTTCATCTTCCTCTGAATCTGACTGAGAGAGAAAACCAGAGCTCAGCACAACCTGAGATGCTAAACTAAAAAAGTTATGTTAATAAATCCCAGGAAAATAAACCCAAAGGGACGGAGGAACTCCAGGTGCACAGCAGCAGGTCAGGACTGTCCTTCAGAGGGACAGGCAGCAACAGTTACTGGAGGGGAAGCACAAACCCCACAAAAGGTGTAAAGTTCACTGCAGGGATACAGAGAACTGTCCCCAGTAATGCTGGAATTGCTAAATATCCAGTTAAAATTTGAGTGGGAAGCCTGGCTGGCATCAGAAGAGGCCCTAAGTATCTTTATAATGGCATGGCTCCTCAGAGAACTTGAAGAGGCAACAGGGATTGAGGGCTTGTGCCAGTTTACCTCCAAACCCTAAACCAGGGAAAGACGAGGAACGTGCGTAAATAAAGGGAGCTGGGAGTGACTGTAAGCCCACGTGTTGGTTTGGGAGAGAGCCGACACTGCAGCTGCCCTGCAGCATCTCCAGGGGATAAACCTCAGGGATGGGAGGGATTTTAACGAGAAAGAGGGAACAACTGAGGATGTTAGTCACAGGCCAAGGGACTTCCAGGAATCCCAAGTGGGAACTTCTCAGAGCAGCTCCAGTTCCAGGTACTTTTGGTCCCTGCAGCATTCACTTGCTCAACACTGACAGCATGCAGGACGTGTGGTCAGAGCCCACACAGGGGAGGGCTGAAGCAGGATCAAATCCCTGCTCGTTCCAGCTGTCTGGACTCACACCACACTGCTGCAAGGAGGTAAATGAAAAGTGGCTGTGCCAGGCTGGAACATCCCTCATCCCTCTGCCCCAAAGGCTGAACCTCCAGAGCTCCTGGAATCTGCCAGACTGGGATGGTCACCGGGAGCAGGGCAGCTCAGGAAGGGACAGAAAACCTGTGTCCTCTCCCCCTCTTCCTGTGAGTCCCCCAGCACTGACTCCATCTGGGCTCCCCCAAAGTGCTGCCAGGCCACTGTTAACAGACACTGTTCATAAATCCTGCCTCGAGCCACCTGTCCCCATGGAAATGACCCCAAGCTTCCAGTGCAGCTCTTCCTACAGCCACAGGCCCTCTGTCACACCAAAACCAGCCACATCACCATCACCTCCACACGGCAACAGGCCGGGCTGGGGCAACCTCGTCTAGTGGAAGGTATCCCACTAGATACCTGTGGGCAGTATGGAACTGGATGAGTTTTAAGTGTTTTTTCCAACCCAAACCACTCCAGGATTCCAGGTGCTGGTTTAGATGAGATATTAGGAAGAAATTCTTCCGTGAGGGTGGTGCCCAGAGAAGCTGCAGCTGCCCCTGGATCCCTGGAAGTGTTCCAGGTGAGGATGGACAGGGCTTGGAGCACCCTGGGACAGTGGCAGGTGTCCCTGCCCATGGCAGAGGAGTGGAACAAGGTGAGTTTTAACGTCCCTTCCAACTCAAACCATTCCATGATTCCATATGACAATGCTGTCCCAGAGGAAATGACCAGTAGGGACAGGGACCTGCCTTTCCCTGTCTAGGTTCACAAATCCTGCAAGGCACAGTAAACTCAAAAAAAAATCCCTACAAAATGAGAGGGAAATGGTCACCTAAAAGTTTGGATGACACCTAAAGCCTTTAGATACACAAGCAATAAATTGACCAAAAAATCTATCACCTGCACAGCAAACAAAAGACTTTTTTGGGCTACAACGCCCTGCAGATCCACATCACCAACTTGTTAACTCCAGGAATAAAGAAGGGTGCAGATAATCTGGGTTTGGCTGCATTATGATTATAAATAAGGTTTCTATATCAGTTTAATTCTGCAAAGCGCTTTAGGATTAGGGCAGGCAGCCAGGACAAATCTCCCCGTGGATGACACAACAATAGATCCCGGTACCTCGGTGCGAGAGAGCGAGGGAAGGGACCCGCGGGGGGAGGTTTCACCCCCGAAGGGCTCGAGCAGGGGGTTTGTTCCATACTCACATCCCCCTTGTGCAGCTCGGGCGCCGCGATCCGCACCGGCTCCGTCCTCTTCTTTGGCTTGGGGAGGCCCAAGCCCGNNGGGGGAGGCAGCGAGGGGCGGGCTGAGGGGGGAGGCGGCGGTGGCCGCGTTCCTGGGGGGCGGCAGGAGGAGCCCCCTCGGCCGGGGGGGCTCGGCGGCCCCGTCCCCGCTGGCGGCCTGCTCCGGGGGGCTCTCGGCCCCGGCCTGGCCCGGCGGCGCGCTGCCGAAGCCGCTCACGGCGGGCGGGGGGCCCATGAGGAACGCCGGGGGCACGGCGGGGGCTCCGGGCGGGGGCAGCGCGGC
>VYXC01005557.1:568822-580164 GCA_013397175.1 Platysteira castanea | reverse complement strand
TGGTGTGTGTGCCAGGGCTGTGTGTCCGCGGTGCCAGGGCTGTGTGTCCATGGTGCATGGTGCCCGGGGTGTGTGTCCATGGCTCCAGGGGCCGTCGGTTTGTTGTGCATGGTGCCAGGGCTGTGTGTCCATGGTGCATGGTGCCAGGGCTGTGTGTCCATGGCTCCAGGGGCTGCTCATCCACGGTAATTGGTGCTGGGGTGTGCATGCAGCGTTTGGTGCCCGGGGCTGGATTCACACCCCCTCCCCGGACCAGTGGTCCCCTGGGCACACTCCAGGAACGCTGCTTGAGGAGGGATGCAGGTGACCAGCACGGCCTCCTGTCAGGCTGGCCCTGGCAGCCGGTGACTGCCCATGGGCTGCCCAAGCTGCTTCCGTGGCTGCGGGAATCAACACGGCACAAAGAGCTCATAAATCACAAAGCTGCTGTGAGTCTCCGTGCTCTGTTCCCAGGGAATGGCACGATGCTTCCCTGGCTGAGGGATGCAACGGGAAGCTGAGAGCCCCCAGCCCCGCAAGGAGCCTCTGCAGAGGGGTGAGGGGGTACTGGAGCCATGCATCTGGCAGGGACATTTCCCCACATTCCCAGGGTCAGTGTCCTCTCTGGAGGGCTGCAAGAGCAGCAGAGCTGCAAGAGGAGCAAGACTGCAAGGGCAGCTGGAGCCCTCCCATGATGTGCCTGTCACCCCTGTGCTGCTCCCCGGAGAGGGCCGGGGGCCGGAGGTGGCGGTGCTGGCCACTGGGCTCTCCTTTCAGCACCGGTCCCCAGCCCACCGGTGAGAGCCCTTTGTGCCAGGCAGCCTGAGAGAGGCCTGGGACATAATGGCCGCTTTGGTCAGCCTCGGTTTTCCCAGCCCGCGCGCGGGGAGCCTCCGGCGTGAGCTGAATGGCAAAGAAGCCGCCCTGCTCCTTCCCTCCCCCTCTGCCCCGCGCTTTGTGCGCTCTGGGCTGTCCCCCCGGCTGCTCGCTGACCTCAGCTCCCTCCCCAGCCACCCCCAGCAGCACACGCGTGCACAGGCGCACGCACACGCGTGTGCTCACCCGCACGGGTGCACGCCGGAACGCGCGTGCAGCAGCACAGGCACGCGTGTGAGCCCTGCTGCCTCCCCCGCCTCCCTCACCACCTCCTTCCTGACCGCTCCTCAAACCCTTCCTGAGGTTTCTCACGGTGGCACCGTGGGCACACGGCCCTGGCGCTGGCATCGCCTCCCTGCCCGCTGCAGCCAGCGCTCGGGCTCGGGCCGTCTGTGCTGTCCGGGCCAGGCTGGACTCACTGTCCCCAGGTGACCCAGCTCCCAGGGGAGGTCAGAGGGGCTGGATGGCACCCAGTGGCTCCCAGCCAGTGGTCCTGGTTGCTCATGTTGTCTTCTTCCTCCCGAGAACCAGGGCGCATTTCCTTCCCTCCCCTCTCCTCTCCACTGTCCAAGGGTCCAGGTCACCCTGCGGCCGTGCCAGAGCTGGCCTCTCCCTCTGTGCCCCAACGCTGCGTGCATCACCCCAGCCCCACGTATATGGGCTGGGGGATCTCCCCAGCCACTCCCCCTGATGCAGGGATGGGATGTTTTTGATGCTTTTATGGATTCTAAGCACAGCTGGTGGTTTTTGCTCCCCCCTTGCAGGGCAGAGCATGGCCCCAGCCCTCCCGCTGCTGCTGCTGCTCTGGGTGTTTGTCCCCACAGCGCTCCCGGAGGTGTTTGGCCCCGGAGATGGCACAGGTAACTCGGCACCATCGGCCCCGTTTGTGTAACTCCCTGCCCCATTGCTGCTCTGCAGTGGGGGTCTCAGGGGGCCCCCACACCAGGCCCGCTCATGGCTCCTCTCTTCTCGCACCCAGAGGACCTCAAGGCTCTGCAGGTCTCCATCCCACGCCAGCCCGCCCTGGACGCTGTGCTGGCAGGCGACATCACCATCCCCTGCCTCATCACCTACCTTGGCCCTCAGCCCACCGCTGGCACGGGCGGCCGCCGGGCCGTCCTGGGAACCCCCCGGGTCAAGTGGACCTTCATCTCTGAGGGCAGGGAGGTGGAGATCTTGGTAGCTCGGGGGGACAGGGTGAAGGTGAGCGAGGACTATCGGCTGCGCGCCTCCCTGCCCATCTTCCACCAGCGCTACACCAACGCCTCGCTGCTGCTCACCGAGCTGCGCCCCAACGACTCGGGCATCTACCGCTGCGACGTGCAGCACGGCATCGAGGACGGCCACGACATCCTCCACCTCAAAGTCAAAGGTACCTCAAGGTGGGGAGCGGTGGGATTTGGGGCGGGCTGGGGCCCTCTCTTGGCTCAGCAAACGCCCCCCTGGGTGGGGGGGGGCTGCTGTGAAGCCCCTTGCCCACACCCGTGTCTGCCCCCAGGGGTGGTGTTCCACTACCGGGAGGGCTCCATGCGCTACGCCTACACCTTCGCCGAGGCGCAGGAAGCTTGTGCCCGCATCGGCGCCAGCATTGCCACCCCCGAGCAGCTCTACGCTGCCTACCTGGGTGGCTATGAGCAGTGTGACGCCGGCTGGATCGCCGACCAGACCGTCAGGTGGGCACCACGGCTGCCGGGCCTTGCACCCATGGCCTCACCCCGTCCTTCCCCCGCAAGTCACCAGCCCTTCCCTGTGCTTTCCTGCCCCAGGTACCCCATCCAGACACCCCGCGAGGCCTGTTACGGGGACATGAACGGCTTCCCCGGGGTGAGGAACTACGGAGTGGTGGACCCGGAGGACATGTACGATGTGTACTGCTACGCTGAGGACCTCCCAGGTGCCCGTGGTGCTGCCAGCCACCTTTTGCCCTCTCCTGCTTTTGCTCCTGCACTAACTTGCCCCTGTAACCCATTGTAAACCCAAGTGAAAAAGCTGCCCTGAGCTGCAGGCGCTGTCTCTCGGGTGCGGGGACTTGCTGTGTGGCTTCCTAAAGCATTCCTGGTTCAGTTTGGTGGGCTGTGGGGCTCTCTCCCTTGCAGCAGGCAGTGCTCAGGCTGGGGTGTGCCCACAGGGGTCTGCCCCAGACCAGCAGCGCGCTGTGTGTGAGGTGGTTTGGGGTTTGTGCCGTTTGTGCTCGTGCTGTGCTTTGCACGTGATGCAGGGCTGCAGATCCTGCCTGGCCACGTGTGCATGGGGGTGGCTGGTCCCTCCTTTGGGTCCTGGTGGGGCTCCCCACTGGTGGTGGCACTGCTCTGGGGTCGGTGGGGCGGTGCCAGGCCGGTGGCGGGGATGGGGGACACGTCCCTCGTGTGCGGGGGATGACGCGCTGGGACGGGGAGAGCGGTGCAGTCGTGGGGGCTGATCCGCACGGTTCCTTGGGGCAGTGGTCCCCAGCCCCCCTCAGCCCCACCACAGCGTTCGTGGGGCTCGCAGGTCTCCTCAGAAACGTCCCACACGTGGATCGCTCAGTGCAGGGCGTGGACCTGCTCCTCTGCAGTCCCGTTCACGGGTGTTTCAGAGTCTCGGGGCTGTTTGCAAGGGCAGGAATCCCTCGTGGCGTGAGAGCTCCAGCCGTGCCTGTGTTGTGGCTGTGCATGTGCAGGGAGGCAGGGAGGCAGGCGGGGATGCAGGTGGGGAAGCAAGGCAGGGATGCAGGCAGGGAGGACAGCAGGGATGCAGGGAAGCAGGCAGGGAAGCAGGCAGGGATGCAGGGAAGCAGGCATGGATACAGGCAGGGATGTAGGGAAGCAGGGAGGGATGCAGGCAAGAAGACAGGGAAGCAGGCAGAGAAGCAGGCAGGGATGCAGGCAGGGATGCAGGCAGGAAGGCAGGGAAGCAGGCAGGGATGCAGGGAAGCAGGCAGGGAAGCAGACAGGAAGGCAGAGAAGCAGGCAGGGAAGCAGGGAAGCAGGCAGGGAAGCAGACAGGAAGTCAGGCAGGGATGCAGGCAGGGATTCAGGCAGGAAGTCAGGCAGGCAGGGATGCAGGGAAGCAGGCATGGATTCAGGCAGGGATGCAGGGAAGCAGTCAGGGAAGCAGGCAGGAAGGCAGAGAAGCAGACAGGGATGCAAGCAGGGAAGCAGGCAGGAAGCCAGGGCTCCTCCAGTCCCTGGTGTGCCTCCACACACCGGAGTCTCCATCCCCACGCCAGCTCCTGGGGTCACGCAGAGAGCAGAGGAGATGAGGGGACTCCCGCAGCCCACGCCCCGCTCCCCAGCTCTGACGCCCATCTCCTTCCTCTCTTCGCAGGGGAGATCTTTCTGGAGACGGCCCCAGCCAGGTTCACGCTGGAGGAGGCGGCGCAGCGCTGCCGGGCGCTGGGCGCGGAGCTGGCGAGCCCGGGGCAGCTCTACGCGGCCTGGAACGCGGGGCTGGACGCCTGCAGCCCCGGCTGGCTGGCCNCCACGCCAGCTCCTGGGGTCACACGGAGAGCGGAGGAGGTGAGGGGGCTCCCGCAGCCCACGCCCCGCTCCCCAGCTCTGACGCCCATCTCCTTCCTCTCTTCGCAGGGGAGATCTTTCTGGAGACGGCCCCAGCCAGGTTCACGCTGGAGGAGGCGGCGCAGCGCTGCCGGGCGCTGGGCGCGGAGCTGGCGAGCCCGGGGCAGCTCTACGCGGCCTGGAACGCGGGGCTGGACGCCTGCAGCCCCGGCTGGCTGGCCGACGGCAGCGTCCGCTACCCCATCGTCACCCCCCGGGAGCGCTGCGGCGGGGCCCTGCCGGGCGTCAAAACCATCTTCCTGTTCCGCAACCAGACCGGGTTCCCCGATGCCCAGAGCAGATACGATGCGTACTGCTTCCGAGGTAAAGAGGGGCACGGCTGGCCCGCGGATGCTCGCAGGCAGGGGCCGGTGGGAGGCCTCGGGAAGCCCCCGGGCAGGGGTGGGTGTGCCCGGCGGGTGGGGGTCCGGGCTGTCCCGCGGCGTCGGGGCTGAGCTGGGATCCCTGCGTGCTCTCCGCGCCGGGTGCCGCGCTGTCAGGGCTGGGTGTTCGGTTCCGTCTCAGCCTGCTGTGGTGGGACGGGGGTGCCTTGCATGCCAACGCCGTGCCAGGGGAGGGATAACCTGCATGGTCCTGACACTGCATGCTGATACCTCGAGAGAGAGGAGGGATGCTCTGCATGGTCTCAACAGTGCATGCTGGCGCTTTGTGGCAGAGTAGGGACGCCCTGCATGTCCTCAGTGCTTCGTGCCACTTTGTTGTGACAGAACAGGGATGTCCTGCATGGCACCGTCGGTCTGTGTGAGCTCCGTGGGCACAGCTCCGGGAGGGTTCACCCCCCAGGGCTGCTGGGTCCCTGGGGCTGTGGGACACAGCCTGCCAGGCTGGCTTGGGACGATACCTCCTGCGCTGGGCAGGAAGGAGACCTGCGGGCAGCGGCATGGCACTGCCTGCGAGCGATGAGGCAGGACAGAGGCTGGCAGGGATAGCGGGCATGGAAGGAAGAAGAGCTGCCCCTCCGCTCCTCCTGCCTGATCCCACACCTCCGTGTATCCGCTCAGGGCCGTGGGGCTCGCAGCACGGGGATGCTGTGCATCTCTGTGCCTCAGTTTCGCCATCTCTCAGCAGGGAAAGCCGTGGCTTAGGCAGGATGGACTCGTGCCATGATCCCACCACCCCGTAACCCACTAACTCCCCACGCACGTCTGCCCTCCCCGGGGGGGGGTGGGGGTGTAGAGAGGGATCCCCACAGGAGGGGGATGCAGGGTTTAGGGTCTGGCCCCACCGTGTGCTGCCGAGCCCCACAGCTCCTGTTGGCTCTGCCAGCACCTGGGAGAGCCTGATCCTCCCCCGTGCTGACCCTGTCTAGAGGGGGAAGGGGAGGCTGAGGACAGCTGGGTCCCTTCTGGGGTGCCAAGGCTCCAGGCCTGCTTTGGGGTGAGGTCATCTCTGCCTGCCGTGGAGCCAGGACAAGGCAGTAATATCCCACTTTCTTTCTGCCCACAGAAGGGACAAACTCTTTCCCTGAGGCTGCAGGAAAATACCAAGCCCAAGAGCCCGAGGAGAATCTCCTCCAGGAGATTGTCACAGTGGCAGAAAAGCTGGAGGAGCTGCAGCTGCCCAGAGCGCAAGTGGAGGCTGAGTCGCGAGGGGCTATTTACGCCGTCCCTTTCTTTGAGGACGCTGAGCTGGAAAAGCCGAGCCAGTCCCCTGAAGACGCCCTGGGGCCAGGGGCCCGGCAGCCCTCGCTAGCTACCTCCGTGTCCTCAGGTCACCCCGCCTCTGCCCCCCTTTCCCCACAGCCCTGGCTGTCCCCGAGGCAGGTGTCCCCCTTAGCTGTGGTGCCAGGCTGGGGAGCCCATCCCCTGCGGGGGAGAATGGGGGGACAGGGACAGCGGGCAGCCCCCGTGGCCGCATGGATTGTCCCACACCAGCAGCTCGAGCAGCTGCTGTGGTGCTGCCAGGGCTGGGACACAGAGAGCAGCCACGGAACAGAGTCGCCAGGATTGCAAGGAGAGGTCAGAGGCACCTGAGGGTGCCCGGGTCACCCCAGCTGTCCCCGTCCTTCCCGTGGAGGCAGCACCCATGGCCAGGGCACCAGCGTAGGGCTGTGCAGTGGCACAGGGACATCCGTGTGTCCCTTGGCTGGAGTCCAGCGGGCAGGGTCTGTGCTGGACCATGGTTTAGCAGCACAAGGAACTGGAGAAGGGAGCTGGCAGCTGGAGGGACATGAGGCGAGGTGCAGCGCTGAGGGGCTGAGCACGGCCCCCACCGCAGGAAAGCCGGGGCTGGGCTCGGCAGTGGCCGGGCCAGAGCTCAGTCAGCCGTGCCGGTTCAGAGGGGACAGTGTCACACGGGCTCGGGGCCACTTCCATCTCCCCGCACACCTTTGTGCGAGCAAGATTGGCAGTGCAGGCAGGCGATGCCGCTGCCCGCAGCCCCGTGCTCTGGCTGGCTCCCGGCGCCGGCCTCTCACTGCCTTTCTGCCTTGCCCTTTGCAGAGGAGGAGCAGGGAGCAGCGCCGGGCGAGGGCCCTGGCAGCACATCGGCGGAGAGCCCGGGCCGAGGGCGAGACCCCAGCCAGCCCCTGGAGCCAGAGGGACCGACCGGTGCCCCAGCAGGTGACACGGAGCCTCCTGAGGGCTTTCCTCGGCCGCCCAGCCCCGTCGCCCCCACGCAGCGCCCCGACCGCCCGCGGGACGCCTTGGGGCGGCCGGCCCACGCTGCCAGCCCCGGGGCACCTGGGCACCGAGTGACACCGCCAACCAGTGCCGCTTCTGCCACCTCGACAGAGAGCCGAGAACCTGGCGGGGCCCCCCGCCGCGGCCACAAGTCCGGCGGGGCGAGCACCCCCCTTTCAGCCGCCGAGGACGCCGAGCTCTCCGGAGACGTGGTCGAAAGCCCCGGGGCGTCCCCGCTGCCTCCCGCGCCCTCGCAGCCGCAGGAGGAGGGAGAGGAGCAGTCGGGAGCCGTGTGGCTCCCCTCGCCTGCGGTCCCGGGGGACGGCAGCACTGTCCCCGCAGTGACCCCGTGGCTCGCAGAGCTGCCCGGCAGCAGCAGCGCGCCGGCCCCGGGAGCAGAGGAGGCTGCGCCGCGACCGCCGGGCGCTGACCGCGGGATGCCTGCTGCAGCTTCCGAGGAGGAGGAGGAGGAGGAGGAAGAGCAACCTGCTCCCTCCATTGCAACCGTGGAGGGTTTCCTTGCAGCCGTTCCTGGAGAACCAGGTGGGACCCGCAGGGATGGCCTCACCTCTCCCCGCACTGACAGCTCTGGGGTGGTCCTGGCGGGGACCCCGCTGGGGGACCCAGCCCCCAGCACGGCTGTGCCCCTGCCCGCCCTGCCCACCGAGCGGGCCAGCGTCGGGGCAGGCGCCTGCTCGGCCCGGGGTCCCTGCCGTGCCACCNCTTGCCCTCGGGGCAGCCCTCCTGGCTGCCCTCTGGCACTAGAGATAGCCAACACCTTTCCTTCACGCTGTGCTTCCCTCTGTCTGTCCGTCTGTCCATCTCTCCTCTCTCTCTCTCTCTCTCCTCCTCAGCTGGGTAAGGGAAGGTTACAGGTCTGGAGAAGCACATATTTGTCAAACAAATTGGTCTGATCTCTGCATGCACTTAAATCTCTTCTACTTCTGTGAAGTGTTTTAATGACTGTTTCCGTGAAAAAGCCCAATAAGCAAAAGGCGGCCCCAGCCCCTGCTCTGACTAACCGTGGTACTAATAAAGGGAATTAAAAGCTTTGTAGAACAAGCATCTCGGCGAGCTCTTCCCTTCGTCCTTGCGCCTGCTGCCCGTGCGCCTCTCCCACTGACGAACTAATCCCCCGATCCCGGCCCTGCGAGTCCCCGGAATGGGGTGGATGGGGCACCTGCGAGGTCTGGGAGGGGTACGGCTGCTTTGCACCCTCCGTGTGGCCCCCCTGGGACTGACTGTTCCTGCACTGCCCCGGGGGGAGGGATGAGGGCTGGGCGCTGCATGGCATGAGCAGGGGGGGACACTGACGGGTCATGGGGTGCAGAACCCCACCAAGACCACCCTGCCTTGTGCAGCTCTCGGTGGCCGAGCACCCTGAAATCGCTGCAGTCCCCTGTGCACCACGTTCCCCACTCCCCTGAGCCCCACTGCCCCCACATGGGGGCTGAGATGGGTGAGCGGTGGGGACAGGACCTGCAGAGGGTGGGTGCCACCCACCAGCCCCACCTCTGGCCCCCGCACCGGGATGATCCCAGCTCTGGTGCCCGTCCAGCAGCCGAGGCCCTGCCACCCCTGCCCCGTCCCTCTCCCTGCAAGGGAAGCTGCAGCAGAAGGGACCATGTGGGGTCCCTGCCCCCCCGGTCTGGCAGCGCCCTGCCCAGTCCCGTGGCACGGAGGAGGCTCTGTGGAGGGTGGCCAGACCCCGCGGCGTGGCTGTCTTTGCCCTGGCAAGGACGGGTGCTCAGGAAGAGCCGGCCGTGTGACATTAGGGCCCTCCATCGCTCATCCCGTTCCATGCCTCGGTCTGCTGGGGATGAGCTGCACATCCCGAGCGAGCCACCGGCACCTCGCGGGGAGGTGACGCTCGCTGGGCACGAGGGAGGGCGGCAGCATCACCCTTGTCACGTCTCCACCGAGCCGAGGGCCATAAAATGGGGCATCGTTGGGCTGGAGCGGGTCAAGGACTCTGAGCCTTCGCTCGGCCGGCACTGGCAGCAGCCCTTCATCACGCTCCTGAGCTGGGCTGGGAGCTCACGATGTTCTCTGGGTGCATTAATGACCGTAACGGGCTCCCGGGGCTGTGCGGGGCGGGGAAGGTGCCGGCTGAGTTGCCAGCCCTGGCCAGGCTGGAGGGGACAGCAGAGGGACAGGCGTGCGGTCACCTTGGTGCCGGGCCGAGGACATGTGGCCAGGATGTGCCGAAAGGTTTATCTTATCTCCTGCATGTTTCCCTCCCAAAACACAATTCCTGCCTCCTCCAGGGCAAAGCAGGAGCTGGCCCCGGGCACAGGGAGTGGGCCAGGGGCTGGCGTGGCAGTGAGCCCAGTGATGGGGCAATGAGAGCATCCAGCTCTCATCTCTGTGCCCTAGGGGAGGCCAAAGGCCCAGGCCAGCTCTGGGCCGGGGCGGCTGAGCCGTTCACACCCAGGGGTTGAAGGGCAGCGTGGGATGGCTGCACCTGAGTCCTTCACCTGCCCCAGAGCTGGTGGCCTCAGGAGCCAGCCCAGGGACCTGGCTGCTGTGGGACAGCACAGGGACGAGGCTCTGGCACTGCTGGGCACTGAGGAGCCCCGAGCTCTGCGGTGAGGACGGCTGCGTGTGCCTTGCAGGTGGCTGTGTCCCCAACCCCTGCCTGAACGGAGGGACCTGTGTGGAGGACGGCGCCCACCTCACCTGCTTGTGCCTGCCTGGCTACGGAGGCAGCAGCTGTGAAAGACGTGAGTGCCCTGGGTCCCACCACGGCCACGCTGGAGTGTCCCCACCCAGCTCCTGCTGCTCTCTGGGCTGCTGAACCAACTGCCCAGGAGACAGAAATGTGGAGAAATCAGGAGCTTGGGGTGAGTTGGGCTCCATCCCCCTGACCCTCTCCTCTCTCCCTCCTCGCTCCCTGCGCGGCTCAGCACTGCGGAGGTGCAGCCCCGGCTGGGACAGCTTCCAGGGAGCCTGCTACAAGCACTTCTCCACTCGGAGGAGCTGGGAGGATGCAGAGACCCAGTGCAGGCACTACGGGGGGCACCTGGCCACCATCCTGACCCCCGAAGAGCAGGACTTCATCAACGGTACGTGACAGTGCCCCAGACCCTGCTGCATCCCTCCACCTCTGCCCAGGGATCCTCGGTGCTGGGCTGTGAGTTTTAAACCAGTAGCAAAGAGCCAGCGTGGAGCCCAGCCCTGCAGGGTGGGTGAAGGGACACCAGGATAGACAGGCGAGGAGATGGAGAGGGACACGGAGGGACATGGGAGCAGGCAGGTGCAGTCCTGGGCTGCTCACAGCAGGACAGACACTGAGGGGCTGGAGTGTGACCAGGGAAGGGAGCTGGGGAAAGGGGCAGGAGCTCCAGGAGAGGCTGAGAGAGCTGGGGGGCTCAGCCTGAAGAAAAGGAGGCTCAGGGGGAATCTTCTCACTCTCTACACCTCGCTAACAGGAGGGTGGAGTCGGGGGGGGTGTTGGGCTCTGCTCCCAGGGAACAAGGGACAGGACCAGAGGAAATGGCCTCAGGTTGCACCAGGGGAGGTTGAGGTTGGATATTGGGAAAATTCCTTCATGGAGAGGGCGGTCAGGCAAAGGCACAGGCTGCCCAGGGGAGTCCCCACTGCTGGAGGGATTTAAGAGGCTTGTGGATGTGGCACCTGGGGACAGTGGTGCCCCTGGCTGGGGGGGAATGGTTGGACTTAATGATCTGGCAAGGCCTTTTCCAGTGAAATTCCATGATCCAGTGATGGGCGGACAGAGCAGCAGGGGCTGGACATGTGCCAGTAAATTTGAAGGCAAAGCCATGACCTGCTTGGAATCAGCCTTGGAGGGATGGGGGGAAGGCAGAGCAGGGGACAAGTGCCCTGGGGATGGGACAGAGAGCAGAGAGACCTGGAGGGACATGAGGGTGAAGGAGGAAGGGGCAGGGAGAGGCCTCACAGGGAGCTGCAGAGACACGTCGGGACAGGCAGGGAGCCCCAGGGCCTGACAGGGACCGGCTGGGCCAGGAAAGGGACTGGTAGGGCCAGGTGGGGACTGAAGCAGACAGGTGGGGACCTGCAGGGACAGGCAGGGACTTGCAGGGACAGGTGGGGACTGAAGCAGACAGGTGGGGACCTGCAGGGACAGGCAGGGACTTGCAGGGACAGGTGGGGACTGAAGCAGACAGGTGGGGACCTGCAGGGACAGGCAGGGACTTGCAGGGACAGGTGGGGACCGGCAGGGACAGGCAGGGACCGGCAGAGACAGATGGGGACAGGTAGGGACAGGTGGGGACTTGCAGGGACAGGCGGGGACCGGGGGGGGCAGGCAAGGGACTGGTAGGGACAG
>VYXC01005557.1:534064-553061 GCA_013397175.1 Platysteira castanea | reverse complement strand
GGGTCCGGGGCTCCCCCCGGGGTCTGGGCTCCCCGCCGGGGTCTGGGCTCCCCCCTGGGTCCGGGGCTCCCCCCGGGGTCTGGGCTCCCCCCGGGGTCTGGGCTCCCCCCGGGGTCCGGGGCTCCCCCCGGGGTCTGGGCTGCCCGGCCCCGGCTCCCCGGCGCTGCCGCTAGATGTCAGGGGAAGCCCGGGCAGCGGCCGCCCCGCTCTCAGACGCCCTCGCCCGGCTCTCGGCGTCCTCAGGAGCCGTCCTCAAAACCAAGGTGCTGAGGTCTCCCCCGGACGCGCAGTACCTGGAAAACACCGTCCTCTGGGAGGTAAAGCTGGGGGATTGCTGGTAAAAAGGGGTTTATGGGGCTCAGGCAGCAGCAGGGGTTGGATGTGTCCCCCGAGCTGCTGGTGCTCTCCTTCCTCTTGCAGCAGCATTTAGGGCAGGAGAGCCGTGGTAAATGCCCCTGGTCGTGGACTCATAGAACCCCTAACCCATTTCAGGTTGGAAAAGCCCTCTAAAGGCACCAAGTCCAACCATTCCACCACTGCTAAGGCCACCACTAAGCCATGTCCCCAAGGGCCACATCCACAAGTCTGTTAAATCCCTCCAGAGATGGTGGCTTTACCACAGCCTGTGCCAGAGCTGGACAACTCTTTCAGTGAAAGAATTTTCCCCAATATTCCATCTAAACCTTCCTGGTGCAATTTGAGGCCATTCTCTCCTGCCCCAGCCCCGATCTGCCCTGAGCAGGGCCCGTTTCTGCCCCTCTCTGTGTCTCTGGTGCAGGAGGCTGAGGAAGGATGCGACCCCAGAGCGAGCGGAAAGGAGCCGGGCATCAGCACCTCGGTGTAATGACCCCAAATCCCCCGTGAGGTCCTGCACCACCATCGTCTGCCATTGCCAGTGCCAGCAGCCTGCTCTGGAGACAGCCACGCTCCTTCCCACGCAGAGCCAGCTGCTGGTCCCAAAGGTTTTGGGAGCAGCTGGGTGTCCACAGGCCTTTGCAGGGGGAGGAGGTGCTGTGGTATCCCCACGCTTGTTTTGGGAGCGGCACGGCTCTTGCTCCCAGGGACACCTCGGGGTGCTTAGGCTTGGCTCAGCCACTTCGCCTCTCTGCTCCTTGCCTCAGTTTCCCCATCAGCTGCTCTCTGAAGGAAGGCAGTGGAGGGAGGAGGAATGACTGTGCTGGGGAATGGGCACAGGAGGCCGAACAGAAAGCAGCAGAGACTTTGTACAGACACTTTTGCACACGACAATTAAAATATATGGATTTTTTTGTAGCTTCAGGATTTGCCCCTGAATTCTCACCGCACCTGCCCAGCTCTGCTGGCTGCTCCCTTCAGGTGTTGTTCCGGGGAGGAAAGCAAAGCCCCTGGGTTTCCCCTGCACCCTAAACACTGATGCCTGTGTGCTGGGTTTCGTGGGCTGTCCCATCCACCCGAGGATGGTGCAGCTGCCGGGGTGAGGGGCAGTCCGAGCAGCCAGCATCCAGAGCAAGGTGACACCGGGGTCCCCAGCACAGGGGTGACCCCGGCCTTCCCCTGACCACTCATCACCTTGCACCAGGGGCTGGTGCCAAGGAAGAGCCCTCCTCTCAACAGACAAATGCCCCCAGCAGTCGGCCCCACTGAGAGAGAGATGCTCCTCTGGCCATTGCAGCCCCAGGACCCCCAGCACCCAGAGCCCCTGCCCCACATCCCCCCGCAAAGGGCCTGTCACCCCCTGTCACCCCCTGCCTGTGCCTGGTGTGGTCAGCAGCCCCCAGAGCTGCCTAGGATCAGGTTGGAACACCCTGGGAACGCCGTAGCTCCAGGGAAGCCACAAGAGGGTCCTGCAGCAACCGGAGCAGAGGCACAGCCCCAGAGGACTCCGAGAGGGGTGGGTGTGCCGGGGGTCCCTGCTGGGGGGACACCTTTGGGCCCCCCCTCCCACGAGCCTGGGGTGGCTGCCAGGCACTTTCACACTTGCTGTGCCAGACTCCAGCACTCACCATGTGGGATTCCCCCCAGCACGGCTGTCCCCAGCTGCTGGCACCATCCCTGAGGAGGGGACCACAGCCCCACCCCACGCAGAGGGCACAGGGGGTGTGGGGCCAGCACAGCAAAGTTTGGGGCAAGTGCTTTGCTGCCCAACCAAAGCAGCCACAGGTGGGACCATCCCGTTCTGATATCTGCTGCTGTTGATGCTTACAGATTTTCTCTAACTGACTGAACAAAAAATGCAAAAAAGTTAATGAAAAGCATTTTTTTGCAGGTGATCATAAAAGGTCACTTTGAAACACAGCAGAAAGTTAACACTTCTTGCTTTGATATAAGTCAAACTATTGCTTTAACTTTTCCCACTTTCGTTGTCCGGTACAGGAAACCGGTGACATCAGCACATCGAATGCTTTGGTGTCACTGGAATTCCATGACAAAACACGGGAAGTGGGTCACCCGTCTCCGTTTCTGGTGCCACTGCAGGCCCTGGGGAAGGTTTCTGCAGGGACCTCGGCCCCAGCCCTCGCTCAGGTGGCAGGGGAGGACCAAAGGGCCTGTCCATGTCCCTGTACCCATGTCCCCGTGACATGCTGGAGGGAGAAGCGGGATGCAAGAGGGAGAAGGGGCACGAGGGCTGGTGGCCCAGCAAGGGGGTGCAGGGCTGCAGTGGTCACCCCTAAGCCTGAGGTGCAGGGCTCACCCCAGCCCCGCGCCACTCCCTCCCACCTCACCTCCTTCCCAGCCCTCTCCTCCCCTTTCCCAGGCAGCCCCCTTCTCCTTTTTGATCTCCTCGCAGCACATTTCAAAAGCAACCCACTGCGACGGGAAGAAAAGCCCCTCCAGTGAGATCATTGCGAGACCCCCAGACGTCGGGGTCGGGTGTGAAATGGACCTCCCTCCTCCTCCCCTCGCCCGGCCCCCGTCCCCTCTGAAAGGCTGTTATGTTTTGTAATCGGATTAGGGGAGCCCTGCGCCCTCCCCACGCCCGTTCCCCGGCGTGCCCGGCCCGCGGCCGCCGCTGTCCCCGCAGTTGTCNAGCGCGGCGGCCGCGGGCGCGGAGCTCTCGGTGCGGCGGCGGCGGGAGCCGGGGACGGCGAGAGCCTGAAAGGTTTAGTCAGCGAACAAATTGCTTCTCTGTAGGGGCCGTTTTCTTCCCGAGTCGAACATAATGATGGCAGTTTGAGGAACAGATGGTGCGGCTAAGCAGATAATCCCGCCGGCCCCGGGCTCGGGGAGAGGCAGCGCCGGCTCCGCCCGCAGCGCCCGGGGCCGTCCCGGGACGGGAGGGTCGCGGCGGTGTCGGGGTGACGATCGCACCCCGGCCGAGCACGAGGAGCTTGGGCGAGCACCCCACCTTCACACGTCTTCTGCCTCGGGGGTGGTTTGGGTGCCAGACGCCGCTCGTGCCTCAGTTTCCCCAGCCCCGCAGGGAGCCCTCTGCTCCGTCGCTTTTCAAGGCAGGGCTCACCTCCAGATCGCAGCCTGACCTGAGGAGATGAAATGTGAGACAGAACGGCTTTCCCTGCACTGCAGCAAAGGACAGCCGAGAACAGCTCGTTTTGCTCTCATTTTCCTGTTTTGCCTCTCTTTCCAACAGTACTGAAGATGTGGAAAGAGCTGAAGGAATTCCACCAGCTCGCAGGGGCTGGGTGTGTCGAGTGCCCGTGTCAGGCTCAGGGATGCCGGGATCTGCCTGCTAAAGGAGTCTGTATTTAAAATACATCAGCGGGAAAAGCCCAAGGCCCCACAGACACGATGTAGGCAGGGCAAGGCACGGCCACATCTGCGTGAAGCAAGCCCTGCCTGCCTGCCCATGCCACGCTGGCACCAGGGACCCTTCCCCAGGCCACGGGGCTCTCGCAGCCTTCAGGACACACTCCAGGCACACTGCACTGCATGCCCGTGTCCGGCGGGTTCATTTAATTCACGTTTCCCCCCTCCGGCCCCGGCCCCTGAGAGCCCCGGCTCTGACAGTTCCCCTGCCCTCTCCGTGGCAGCCCAGCTGCCAAGAGACCTGCCTGATTCACCTCTTGCTAATGCAGGAGCTCAATCAGCTGCTCGAAGGGTGTTTTACAAGTCAAAGCAATAACAACATCCCTCTCTTACAGCTGGGGAAACTAAGGCACACAAAGAGGTGCCCGAGAGTCCATTGGAATTAGAAGCAGGACAAAGCCTGGGCTCCCGAGCTCCCGGCGTACATGTCCTTACACATCCACAGCCCCCACCCCCTCCCCCCCCGGAGCAGCTGATGCCGTGTGCTGTTTGATAGAAAGCCAGCTAATCATCTTTCCCACCTTCGTTAGAGTGTGAATCGTTATCCCAGCGACACCTGTAAAGCTCCTTGTCAGACAAGGCTGGTGCGCACGCCTAATAATGGGCACCATATGGGAGAGGGAAGGCTGCGGAGAGGAGCAGGGGCCCGAGCATCCCCACACTGAACAAAGAGCAGCCCCTGACGGCTTCCAGTACGGGCCGGTATCACCAGCACTGGTTTGAAAGACCAGCAGCGAGGGGAGAGCCCAGGCAGAGGCGGCAGCAGAGGAAGAGCCAGCACTCATGGCCCTAAACACCTCAATAACTCCCCTGAAGCAGCCCTGCCCTGTGGAAAAGGACCTGGCAAAAGTGAAAGTGGAAGTTAAAGGCAGGAGAGCCACCGAGCCCTGCTCTCCACAGCGTGCCCAAAGCCTGGGACCGGGCACCCCAAATCCTCCAAAGCACACCCCACCATGCCTTGGAGCCCCTGCTCGCTGCCAGCCCTGCAGTGCCACCACAGGTGTAGAAAAAGCCTCCGCAGGTGACAGGGAGGACACGGTGTGAGCTAGAGACAGCTCCCTGCACGTGGGCTGATCCAGAGCCTCCCAGGCTTCCTGCCTGACCTGAAACTTCGGGGGCAGAGCTCAGCCCCTCTGCCAAGCCACCCCCCAGTGACAGTCCCACTGCCACTGCAATTACAGAACCGTGTTTCCAGGCCCCCGCTCACTGCCAGCGGCGTAATGAGCCCCCGGGCACCATCGGCGGGGGCAAAGCAATTAAAATCACTGCCGTGGTAGCTGCGTGGGTGGCTCTGGCACGGGCTGCTGCCAGTGCCCGTTTTGGGGCGAGTGGGCACCGCCAGGCCAGGCAGGGCCTCAGATTGCTGCGTGTCCCCGGGGGTGAACAATCGACTCGTTCTTCCCCGGGTTCAAAGAATAATAAAATAAAATAAAGAGGGAATAAAGGCCCCAGTAAAGCTGGGAGTCAAGTTTATTTACAAACTGAGTATGAAGTGAAGGGCCTGGAACAAAGGTGTTATGTAAGGGACAGTCACTAAGGGGCTCTTTACCCACGCTAATTGCCACTTGCTCCACGATCCCCATTTATCTCGCAGCTGAAATGGCCTCCTCAGCCTTGTGGGTTCAAGCACTGCTTGTTTGCAGCGCTGCCCAGCGCAGTCAGCGCACCAGCGCTGCAGTCCCACCACCCAAACCCACCGGGAAGCCTCCCTGAAAATGGGATCAGGCCCGCAGCGGGTGGATGTGCTGGTGGGCACCTGGCCTGGCAGGGAGAGCCGCTGCCTTGCTGGGACTTCGGTGTCAGTTGTGTAACAGGGAGGGACAACGGGGCTTAGTCCTGCAGGAGGGACCTCGAGGTCATCCCAACCCCGCCTGGGTGGTGAGGGGCAGAAAACCATCCTGGGATTCTTGTGGAGGCAGCTGTGAGATGGCCCTGGAAGGAGAACGAGGTCTGGGGAGGATGCAGAACCCCCTGTTTGTGATGGTGTTTCCCAGGGGTCCAGCTGGAAACTGCCCCCAGGTGCAAAAACCCAAAAGGCAGAAACCAGGACAAAAACCACCACGGGCAGGAGAAGCTGCCGTGGTTGCTGCAGGGCCTTCCTGCAGTGTGCGGCCTTCCTGCTCCCTTCAAAGAATACAGCCTTGGCGTGTCCGGGGGCACGGGGACCACAGAGGGACCCCCAGCCACACTGCTCTGGCCAAACTGTCAGGAGAGGGAGGAAGATGAGGTGGCAGCACCCCCAGGAGCCGAGAGGTCAATTTTATTGACAAACTGCCTCTTGAATGGAGCACGGGGAACAATGCCGGCCTCAGCCCGGGTCAATCGGGACTGTGTAAAGCAAGGGGCCGGCTCCAGTGGCCCCGGGAGAGCCCTCCAGGCGAGTGGCCTTTACCAACATGTTTGCACAACCTCTGACCCCTTCTTTTGGGGTTTAATTGAAATCCCAGCTTGGTGACAAATTGGCATGACCAGCGGGCCGGAGGCTGGGAGGGTGAACGTGGGAGCGGTGCCGGAGACCGACCGACCTGCTGCCCCTTCCCGTCCTGGCCTGGGACACCTGCAAAGCCCAAGTCGTGTTTCAATCGCGCCCTGCTCCTCCCTCTGATCCCGCGTCACTGCCCAAGGGCCACCACAGTGGGTTTGGGACAGGCAGTGGCCCGAGGGCAGCAGCAGCTCTGTCTCAGTACAGGCAGGAGCAGGCAGGCGCTGTCTGAGGTGTGTGAGCCTCCTTCAGAACCGCTTTGGGCTGAGGCCTCCTCGGCCTGGAACGCTCTCACGCTTTGTTAATCACAGAGCTCGTTAGGCCGAGGCGTTTGCGGTTTGCTCCCTGGCAAACCCCCACGGCACAGACCCCTCTCCCTCCCTGGCCGAAGGGAAAGCTCACAGCCCTTCTCCAGTCCTGTCCTGAAGTAAAAACGGCTTTTTGGAGGCAGTAGTAGAAAAGAGCTGCTGAAAAAACAAATGTAACAGAAGTCCCAAAGCAGTTCTCACTGGCTGGGGATCAAAAACTGACATTGAGCCAAGTGGAGCTGAAGTCGTCCTGTTTCGGAAGTTCCTGGGAGAGAGGTGAGAAATGACAGAATTCCCCGTGATGGCAGAAATCTCATTTTCTGCCGAAATCAGACTAAAAACAATGAGAAAAAGCCCCAAACCTGACTCCTCACAATCCCCATCCCTTTCACAGAGCATTTCCAGCATCCCAGGTGCTCCACGCAGCACATCAGTGATGCAGAGCTGTGCTGCAAGGAGGTCCCAGTGCACCTGAGAGGGATGTGCGGGTGGGTATTCCTGCTGGCTAAAGGGACTCCACAGAGCTGCAGCAGGATCCTCCAAAGCACAAATATTTTCCCTCCACTTTTCTTCCTGTCCCAGAACACCAGGTTCTGGGATTAGACTGCAGAATTTTCCTGCCCACAGGTAAAGATTTAATATTTGGCATTGTGTATATCAGGCAGTATGAATCCCAGCAGCCCTCTAACAAGGTGGGGGTAACGTCTGGTACCACGTGCAACCAGAGCCCTGGAGTGCAAATGGCACAAGTGAGGCCGGAACAATTCCCACCTAAATCCGTGCAATTTCCCCGTGCAGGCAGGAGCCTGTGAATCACTGAGGCTCCTGCCTGTGGTTCTGCTGGCCCTGCCCTGCAGGATTTCACTGGTCCTGGAGGAACATCCCCCACTTTGGAGCGGCAGCCACACGTTTTGCAGTACCTACACAAGCCTTTCCCTCGGCAGCGTGTCTGTACATCCAATTCACCTTAAAAACAGAGCAGTCCCACATTGAGGCAAAACCCAAAAATATCCCCATTGTCGCCTGCTTTACTGTCTTCACCTCATTTGCAAATCATTTACAGGGATTTTAACATACCCTAAAATACTTCTAATTGCAGGTTTCGTGTCTGTCATCCATCACTGATTAATACATTTCATTGCTATTATTGTTATTATTACTATTAATCGTGCATCCCTCCAATTCACAAATCAAAGTCTGTTGCCCAGGATGGAGCCACAAGAACCGGGTTTGTTTCTCAGAGGTGCAGCCATCAGAGGTGATGAGGCTCATAAGAGCAGCCCCTTGCCCTCACAGATCTCAAACTGGTTTGCAGAGAGCAGCAGATCACCGCTTTGCATACAAGGTGAGGGGCAATCGGCCCCAGCGGCTCCAGCAAACTGGGGGTACTGGTGGGGACTGGGCAATTTGATCCCTTCGCCCTCCTGCCTCCCTGTGCCACCTTGCAGCTTGCCACGTTTCGAGGGAGAGATACAGGCTGTAGTTTGGTTTGGTTAACCGCCCACTCTCCCAGCCCCACACACCCTGGGAATAAATCCGGGATGATTTTATCCCCCCACCGTTTCTGCCCCCAGCTCCCAGGACAGCCGGCTCCTCACGCTCTGCTGGCTGTCACTCAGCCACCTTCCCGTGTGCCCCGTGGGTCACTGCTCCCCCAAACAACCTTCGGTTTCCACCAGTTGAAGATCTTAGAGGCTTCTTGCACAAAACCCTTTGAGGTATTTCATGCAAGGCTTGAAAAGGCTCCTGCTTCCTCTGGGGGGCATTATCATGACAACCGGCTTTAATTCAGCGCAGATCCAGGCTCCCAGCTGGATCCGCAGCCACGCCAAGTCCCCCCGACACCCTTCGGCTGGCACAGAGAGGCCAAAGGAGCACACGGGTCCCAGGATCACGGGGAACTGGCCCGGCCCCGTTTCCCAGTCCCCATCCTCATATATATTCCCTTCCAGTCGCCCCGCACTTTTCTCTGCGTGTTCTTCTTTTGCGAGCGCTGCCCTCCTCTTCCCCACTCCCACCGGGCACTTCCCCCCTCCCCGCGGTCCCTCCTCTGTCCCCAGCATCCCCCTTTCTCTCGGCTCTCTATAAACAAAGCGCCTCAGTGTCTGGGGGAAGAAAAGTTGCATTATGCAAATGGGAAAAAGCGAACAGGAGATTTCTCACTCCGAGAACCCCCATTCCGGGCCTGCACCTCGGTTTCCATGGCATGACCAAAGCCTGCTGGAAGCTGGTTTGCATACGGATGAGAGAGGAGATGAAATCAGCACGAAAGCCCATCGCTGACAGAACACCATTGTTTCGCCTGTCTGATTTGGAGGCTAATGAAACGCCATTAAAAAAAGAAAGAAAGAGGAAAAAAACCCCACCGCTTTCATCCTGGCTTTGGTCAGGGATGGGGAGGGGGGGTTAAATATGATGACGGAAGATCATCGGCGCTATCGGACTTGGGGTGAAGGTATTCTGGCACCGGGGAAGGAAATTCCCAGGATGCACTGCCCCTGCAAGCCGGAGCGATGCCGACAGGAGATGGTGCTGTGGGCAGAGCGCTGGGCTGGGAGAGGCTGCCAAGGCAAACCCAGCCCTGCTCCTCTCCAGGACACATGAAAACAGCCCAACTGCAGCCACCAACCTGCCCGTGCCACGGCACATCTCGGGGAGCCCATCCGTCCCCTCCTAAACACACCACATCCGGGAGAGCACTGGAGCAGGGCTGGGAGCAGGCTCTCCTGGGTCACAGGCTTTCAGGGTGGAAAGAATTAAAAACTGTGAATAAAAGGCCGGGCTAGGGGGAAGATCAGGGAGTTGCTTGGTGCTTCCATGCTCCCTCACCACCCAAACCCTGACCCTGCTGGTGGAGAGGGAAGAGACAACACAAAATAGAAACACTCATGGGTGCCCCACCTGCCCCATCCCAACAGCCTCCTTGGGCTGCTCCTGATGCTGCAGCACATCCCAGGACCTTTCCCGGGGCTCTGAGGAGCAGGATGGATGGAGCAGGAACACAGCCACTGGCTCTTGGCCCTTGGTAGCTCTCCTGCCATCGGCTCTGCCATGGCCACCCAGTCCCTTCCCCGCTGCCCCGCTGCCAAGGGCACATTGTCTCCAGTGTGTGCCTTCGAGAACAGCGTGATTGGCCTTGAAAGGGCTGATTTGCTTTCCCTGGTCCATTGAAACGCCGGAGACCAAAGCCTGTTCCCTCCAGGCGCTCGGAAACCTGGCACCCTTTCCACTTCGCTTCCCTGTGCCCCTCAGCCCAGGGGCTCCTGCTGAGATTTTGCTGTCAACAGAGTTTTGTTCCCTTTCTAGGGCAGCGCAGAAGGGACACAAGGACCTTGAAAATGGCAGCTTCTTTGACACGGCTATTCTCCTTCGACCCCCCTGGCTGAATAAACAACTCACAAAAATGGAGTTTACTGTATTTCCTCCTCGGGGGGAAAACACTGCATCTTGGTCCTAATTAATTTACCTAATTAACACTGGGTCTGTATGCAAAGACCTCTTTCTGTACTGGCCGGGACGGAGGAAATAACAGGAATAAAATATATTCAGGCATCTCTCAGCCCCGACTGTAAAAGGGACATCGCAGGATGAACTGTGCCACGCGCATCATTCCAGCCTCAGAGCAGGCGCCTGCAGGAGAGCGGCCTCCCCCTCTACCTCGCTCTGCTTGGGGCCAAAACACACCGGAGTCCTGACCCCGGGCAGGAGGTGCAGCACATGTCCCTGGGGGATTCATGCTGGGACAGGCTCGGGGGGCTGGAGCAGGAGGGATATCAAGGAGCAGAGCCTGGGAAGGAGGGCAGTGAGGAGGATGCCCACAAGCAGAGCCCAACTCAAGCTCTGTGCCCGTTCGTACCCGCCTGGGGCCAGCTCCACGTTTAGACCCTGAATTTTCCCGGGGCTTGCCCAGCTCCCAGGCAGTCGCTGCCCGCCTTCCCCGCTCCTGCCTAGGAAAGCCCTGCTCTGCTATTTTGTTCTTTTCCCTGCCAGATGCCAGCTCTCTTCAGCCTCTTTCTTCTCCCCACGCTTTGCTTTGCCGCATAGTTCCGGAAACCAGAAACAAAAGAAGAGGAAAGAAAATAGGCTGGATCTGGGGGGGAGGAGGGGGAGTTTCCCTTCCGTTAAGCTTTTCCAGCTCTCGCTGCCTCCCAATATGAGACACGATATGGCACCTCACATGACGAGCGCCGGCGCCCACGTGCGCGGGCACGTGACGAGATGCCCAGCTATGCCAGGCTGCTGAACGGAGGCAAAGGGAAGAGGCTGGGTTTGAGCCCGACCTCTTTGGCAGGGGAAGCAGGAGGATGTAGGAGAAGCTCCTCTCTGCTCTCGCTCTGCAGCCCAAAGCTGCACGGCTGACACGCGCAGGCTGCAGGGAAAGCATTCCCAGGCCACACCGCTTGCAGGCTTTGGGGCTGAGCTTAAGCAGTGAGAGCTGTGCTTCCAGGGCAGGATGTGGGCTCAGCCCCAGTGTGGTTTTTCGGGCCCTACAGGTCAGATTCTGGCCGCCAAAACTTCCTAAGCGGTGTGAACTGCAGAGCCTGAGTCACTCACCTGCCTCTGCACCTTCACCTAATCCCCCCTCCCAACGGGGCTGGCAGCAGGGGGTCAGGTGTCCACATCATCTGAATAGTTCGATTTAAAGATATTTTTGGTTTATAAAGGGAAATACCCCATCCCAGGTTTCACCTTAATTCACTGAAATGGCCAGCAATCACCCTAGAATTTGCTTTCCCCAACAAACGAAATCTCAGCTCCGTGTGTGTTCCCATTTGGAAGTGTCAGCTCCCACTCCGAGCACGCTGCCTTCCCCAGCTCCCCTCGCTGATGACAGCTCTGAATTTCAACACCATCATAAGCAGCTCCCACCCTCAGGAGCCCTGTCAGGACTCTCCACAAGGGAGGCAGAACGGACAGGACCCTTTGTGCATCCTGGTGGACAAGGAGGAGAGAGGGAAGGTGTCTGCAGCACAGGCAGCACCCTCTGCCTTGCTTTGCCCAGCGCTGGGAGTGGTGCTGGAGCTGCTCGAGCCGCACGGGGCGGGGGCTGGCTGCAGCCACCAGTGAGAGCTGCAGAAAGAGATGAGAAAATGGGCCGTGGAGCCACGCCAGGAAGGGACACGCTGAGGCCGACACAGGGGCCCCAGCACTGCCTTGGCACTGGGCACCTCCCGGGCTGGGATCTGCTGGAGGCAGAGCAGGGCCGGCACTGCGGCCGCACCCGGCGCCCAAAGCAGAGCCCAGCACGGCCTCAGTGGGGCACAGAGCTGCCAAAATCAGTGCAGAGCACCAGCCCTGCCAGGAGCAACCACGGCCACAGCCCAGCACTCCAGCTGTATCCCGGAGGAGAGGCCTCAGACAGCTTCACCTGCCACTGGAGCAGGAGCAGGGGATGCTCCCACCACCACAAACCTGCTATTAGCGGCAGGTGCTTTGTCCACCCCGTTTCCAGCTGCCGCCAGACTTCCAGTAATTCTCAGTGACCTCATTTTCACTTCATTTTGTAAATCATTTTTGGGCTGTTGTTTTTCATTTTACTCAGTTTTTAATTTGTTGTCGTTTCCCTCTGAGATGGAGTTTGTCATTTAATCAACTTAGACCCAGATATCCTGGAGGGTGTTTGGGGAAGGGGGGTGGGGGGGAAGAATGAAAACGCTAATGTCACATCACCTCCCTAAAATGAGTTTTAATTGTAATCCTTTAATCCCTCTCAGATGGCCCTCTCTTCACTGATGTTTTTCATAATTATTCCTTGCCATTTTCCCATCGGTCTAAGGAGTGTCTTCAAGAGGGAGGGGGTGGAGAAAAGGCCCTTTTATAAAATAATAATAATGGGCCAAATTAAGACACAAAGAGGGAAATAACAAGGGGGCAAGGGCTGCAGAGACAGAATGGGGATTATTAATGCCTCCCCCCTCAGAAATTTCAGTGATGGTGCTCTCAGCCACCCCAATCAGTGGGCAATTGAGGCTTGTTTGCTCGAGTGGCTGCACCCTCCTACAATGACCCACATTTAGCCAAGTGGCTGCATTGACAGAGTACCAGGTGCGCCGGGTTGGGAAAGCGCCTCGAGGCAGCGTCTCGCCAGCCCGCCCAGCGCCAGGGGTCTGCACGGGGCTGCCCACCTCCGGGACAGTGCCCACCTGCCCCCGGATACGGTCAGCGGGGACTTCCCCTCAGAGCTGATGAGCTCCCGGGGCCCTCTGCTGCTCTGGAGGGCACTGAAGGGCAGCGTTGCCACTGCTGCTGCCAGCATCAGCCCCGGTGCCCTCTGACACCGGTTATAACTCGTCCCTCGGTCTCACCGAGGGGGTGCTGCTCAGAGCCACCAGCCAGGGACACGGGTCACTCTGGTCTCCTGCTGGCTCAGCAGGGCCACGGGAGTGGCTGCTGGCGGGTGCAGGCCAGGGCACCGAGGGAGGGCTGAGATGGCACTGAGTCCCCCAGCAGCAGCACAGAGGCTCTGCCTGGGTGGGGAAGAGGTCAGAAAGGGTTTTCAGAACGGTCACAGTCCTGCCGAGGGGCCACGAAGCCCTCAGTGCCATCTCCACACAGGATTTCAGGGTCTCTTCTGCCCGGGAATGCCAGACCCATCACAGCCCTGTCCAGCGCAGCCTCTCCCTCACAGTGCCAGTGCTGTGCAGGTGGGAACGTCACCCACAACCTCTCAAAGGGACCAAAAGCCTGATAAAAGTTCGCTGGTTGCTCCTGAGCACTTTGGAAAGCTGATGGGAACCAGGTATCCAGGTTAATCTGGCACTTGGGGGCTCAGGTCTCTAAGGACACTGGGATGTTGATTCAGGGCAGTTAAAGGACGAGGGCCTCAAGAGCACAAGCAGGACCTGGGATGCTGTGGAAGTCGGGTCCCTGCCACAAACTGCAGAGCTTTAACTCCAGAGCTGCTCTGGGGAGAGGGGAGCCTTTACAGCCCGCTGAACTTGTGTTTAATCTGGGAAACCTCTTGTACAGGTCTGACAGGGGTTAATCCACCCCTAACGTCTCTTTCACCCTCTCTCCTCCTCCCCAGCCGTAAAGCTCAGCAATCCTTGCTAATCATCCCATTACTTCAATGAGCTTGACCGAAAAGGCTCCACCAGTGCCTCGGCTCCCTGTCCCAGCTCTGTCCCCGCAGCCACCTGCCCCATCCCAGCCCGGCCGCGGCGCGGGGCTCCGGCTGACAGCGCACGTCGGCCGGGTGACCCTTGGGGACGGCAGGTCTTGGCCGCAGTGACCTCGGAGGGCGAGTGATTCTTGCGGGAACAAAGAGCCCCTGTGTGCCAGCAGGCCGGAGTTTGTGTGCAATTAACTCTGGCCAAACCAAACAGAGCGAGCTCGTGGGCGCCGAGGCTGGGAGCGGCTCAGGGCTTGCGGGCTCCCGGCTCCGAGGGAAGGGGCACCAGCAGCCCCTGAGCAGGGAGAGCTGCGCAACCAGAGATGGAGAGAGCCCTGGACACAAAGCAGGGCAGGGAGGGGGGCAAAAATAGGGTTACAGCAGGGGTATGGCTGACAAACAGCGTCAGGCACCAGGAGCGTTTGGGGGGAAGAGCTGCAAAGAAAAGGATCCCTTTAATTATCAGCGGCTGAGCATCGGAGGAGGAAGCGCCTTGTGGCTGGAGGGGGTGAGAGGGTCAGTGGGAACCTCCCCTCCACTCTGGAGAAGGCTGGAGGGGAACTGTGGGTCGGCTGGACACGGGTGTCTCACCTGCAGCCTGGCCCAGGGTCAGGAACGGGGAGGGTGGAAAAACCCTGGCTCTGCCCAGTCTGGGGCCGGTCAGGGTCCTGAGCATGGCACAGAGGGGCTGTTTTACCTCTTGCCCTGCCCAGCGCTGGGAGAGTGCAAATCCCATCCAGCCAGGGAAAAAAGAGGAGCTCAGCATCACAAAAGGTCCCCCTCCACCCTGACACATCCTCCTCAAATGGCATCTTCTCCTCCTAACAAACAGGGAAGACAAAAAAAGTTAAAATTGTCGAGTGGAATTTCTCAAGGGTTCCCATGCAGGAGCAACAAAGTGTTTGGGTTTGAATTGCACTGAAACATGACACTTACAGGCAGAATTTTCAGTTATTTGTGCAGTACACTGCCACGGGAGATGCAACAGAGAGCAGAAGTTTACTGAAATGAAACAACTGAGGTACTTCATGGTAGGTTATGTTACCAGTCCTCAATAAACGTATTGGAATAACATATTAGTGGGGTTATTCTGCTGCTGACAGGGAAATATTCCCGTAAAATACATCCATCTCAACAGAATTGTGCTTTCCTCTTGACGTACCACCAAGGATCTGAACACATCCTCTCCTGTCAGGCCTAAGCTGCTCCTGGGCTCTGGCACGAACGAGCCCCACTGGGCTGCGCCGAGAAGCCTCAGACCACAAAAATGACCACAAACCCACTTTTCCCCCTTCTCCCACATTATCTTCATGCTCCAGCTGCAGCACCGCCCATCCCCTGAAGCACCCTTGCTTCAGGTGACACTTTTGGACAAAGCCACAACACCAGCAATTCCAGTCCCCAGCCTCAAACACCCTCGCTGAGCTGCCTTCCTCCAGGAGAAACACTTTTTTTGACTCATGAAAACAAGATACATCCATGGAAGAAAAACAGAGGAAGAGGGAAGGCTGGAAAAAACAGCGCCCAACCTTTGCTTCTTTTGGAAGTGATTTTTAGGGGTTTTTTACACCCGTTCCCTGGCTGTCTGGGAACTTTGGAGCTGCAGGTTCAGCTGCAGCCGCCTCCAAAGCCATGCCACCTCCCTGAGCACCGCTCCCCTGCTTCCCAGCCCCTCTGCAGCCCCCGAAGTCCTGACCCCCTTCTCCCAGCCCCGCTCATTGTCCTTGGCGTGGAGGTTGGCACCGAGGCGTGGGAAGCGAACCAGCAGCTGTGGGTGCTGGGCGGGGGCGGCCGCCCTGCCAGGCCCCTGCACCCCGAACCCGGTGCCATCCCCACCCCTCGGCGGGGGCAGCTGGGGATCCTCAGGGAGGAACTGGGGCGAGGGTGGATAAAAAGAGGAGCGGGGGAAGGAAAAGAAAGGGAAAACAGCCCCCTTTAAAATAAAGAGGAGGAGGAGAGAGCAAAGGGGGGGGGGTGTAAAAATCGTTAGCACTAATTATCAGGCACAGGGACAAACGATTAATTTGCAAGTCAATTAGTCTCAGATAGGTTCACGTTTCCTGTTCTCAGCCACTGAGGGGGAAAGAAAGAGGGAGACACAACTGCGGCCTTAATCCTCCTCAGAGGCGGCCATGGCGGGGCCGCCTGCCTGTGCCAAGGCGGAGGGAGGGGGGCTACAGCTGGCACGGCCCCGGCGAGGGGCGGCCGTGGCCAGGGCCGTTATGTGCCAGTCATTGTGCCCTCGGAGCGGCCCTGGCACCGCGCCGGCACCTTCCCCGCCAGCCCCGGCGCCGCCATTTGGGAGCCCCTGACGCCATTTTGTTGATGCCCAGGGACGGCGGCCGCCGCGGTGGATTTGCCACACTCGGGGCCCGCAGGCGCGGCTGCTCCTGCCTCCCTCCATCCCTCGTTGCCCCTGCCAGGCCTGTGCGGCCGTGGGTGCCATGGAGGCCGCAGTGGTTGAGGATACGGAGCGGCCTGGCCAGGCCTGCTCCGGCCTGGGGTGGTGGCAGTGCTGTGGGGACAGGCAGCGGCCTTGTCTCCGCTGGGAAGGGGTCAGGGGCAGATGGAAACCGGCCCCATGCCAGCAGCCGGGCCGCTGCCACCCCTCTGTGTGGGTCCCAGGCCTGTGCTGTCAGTGCCCAAAGCAGTGGGGTTTAGCCCAAAGTTGCTCTCTGAGCTGCAGCAGACAGACCCCGGGCTCGGGGCTCAGGCAGCTGAGGGTGGACAGGAGCCTGGGAGTGGGGGGGAAGAGACACGGGTGGTCAGGGTGTCCCCCACCCCGAACCCGAGCTGTGGTTGTGTGGCGCCTGGTGTCACTAATTGCACCAGATCTCACAAACCCAGCACATAAAACAGTAAAATAGACCTGAGGACCCGATCAAACATCATCCACGCCTGAGAAACATGGGTGTAAAACTGAAAAACACCAGCTCAAGGGATGGATAAAAGCAACAGGAGAGGGAAACTCAGAGTGAGGGAGAGAAGTGCCAGCAGCGCCCGGCTCCGTTCCGCAGGACAGACAGCGCCTGCAGACACACGGACATGCTGGGGAAGGGGCACCTGCGCCGTTCCCACTCCAGACACCCTGAACCTCGGCTCGGAGCCCTCGGCGGGGCAGCAGCTGTCTGTGGTGTGAGTGCCCCAGCGCGTGTGCCCGGGCGCGGGAGGGTGCGGCCATGATCGGAATGTGCGCCGCGTTCCCCACGCTCTGCGCGGGGATATTTGTGTGCGTGTGGACACAACATGTCTGGGACCTGACAAAAGGCATCTGATTGACACAGAAAAGGGGGCTGACAAAAGGCCGAGCGGGGCTGGAGAGCCCTGCACAATGCTGGGCGCCGGTACCACGCGCAAGGGTGGGGGATCCGGGCAGCCAGGGGGGAGCAGGGTGGCTTTTGAGGACACCTCCGCCTTCCACACCGAAAAGATAAATAAATATGTTAAGGATCTTTCAGCTTTGCTGATGTGCGGAGCGGGGACACTGACACTTAGCCAGGGAGGTTTGTAACATCAGCTTCACCCTCAGTGGTGCTGGTGACAGAGGGAGCCCACGGTGCCAGGTGAAACACATACCCAGCGACAACTGGAGGGCACCGTCCTCTGCCCAAGGCATGCTGGAGCTTTTATAGCCCCCCGACAGGGAAAAATCCAACAAACTCTGAAGCGTCAGCACCGTGGCCTGAAATGTGGTTAAAATGCCTTTGGATCCCAAGGCAGCCAGGCTCCTCTCTGCAGGGGGCTGCAGCCCCCAGCCCGCTGCCGTGCCCTGCAGTGGGCACCCGTCCCCTCCAAAGTCATCTGTCCCTTCCAAAGACCTCCGGGGCACTGGGTGGGTGATAAAAACCGTCGATTTTTCTTGTTCTGGGCAGCTTGCACCTGGAGCAAGGACCCAGCTGAATCCTTGGGAATACTTGCATTTTTCTAAAAAAATTCCTCAAAACTTTTCTAAGTTTCTTTTTTTTTTTTTCATTTTCTCCTCCTTGTCTTAACGAGAGACAAAAGTATTTGAGACTTAGGGCCCCACTGCTGGAGTGGCTTTGCTGCACAAGTTGCTCGATGCTGCTGAGCAGGGACAGTGAAAGACACTATTTATCTTTAAAAAGTAAGAACTCCCCACACTTTTTATTCTTTTGCTTTCATTATAGTACGAAAATTTCAACCAGCTTCAGAACTGATTCACTTTTTGCAACACAGAGTTTCAAGGATTGTTTGCAATTAAAACTGGTTTTGAGCAGGTCTGAGATGCGTTTAAAAACTTTTGTTCAACCGCACACCTGAGATCTCCTGTTTCTGTGTATGCATGGAATAAATTCCAAAACACAGACTCCTATTTTGATGCTTTTTCATTCAGGGGGGCAATGTTGAGTTTTTTGTTGTTTTTGGTTTTTTTACTTTTTTTTTTTTCCAAGAGAAAAAACGGGAGCACTAAGAAAATGTTCCGTTCACAATAAAGAATCAATCCAAATTCCTAAGAATAATAGGAAATACCCTGGGATGATGCTACACAAAGGAGCTAAATTGGTTCCCACCGGCTCAGGACCCTGTAAAAGCCTTGTTAAGAATTTTTTTTAACCTGGATATTTAAAATTATAATTTCCAATATGGTATTTTATCAGAATAATTTCTAATTAAATGCGGAAATTTTAGAGCATTCAAACATTTCTCGAATATTGTTCACTCTGTAAATGAACAAACGTTAGTGGCAGGAATAATAAAGTGGCTAAAATCCCTTTTTTTTTTTTTTAACTTATGGGGGTAAATGATCACTGCCGTTTATGCCCCCAGCGAAAAGTTGGGGTTTTTTTCGTTAGCTAAATTAAGAGGCAAAGTGGGAGAATTACATTTAGTAACTGGCTTAAAACGGGATCCTGCTTGACCCGACAAATCCCGGGTAACAAGACGGCTTTGTCTGAGCGTGTGGCAGGAGAGATTTCACACTTCCTCCGGCACAGAGCTGCGAGCAGACCCAGAAACACACGATGCTGCCCCAAACTTCCCGTCTTGGCTTTTAGGAGAGACAATTCGACTTCAACGATTTTTAGAGGAAAAAAAAAATAAAATACGAATCGGATCAATTTAAAAAGTTCTTTTGCCTGTTTGCCGCGGTGGGAAATTGAGGGGAGAAAAGGCAGAAAACGAAGCTGAAGTTAGGCTGGGAAGGACTGGGGAGAATTGAGGGGTTTTGGGGACTTTCCCACGCCCCCACCCGCGAGCGGCAGCGCTCAGCCCTTCCCAGCGCCGGGGGGAGCGAATCCCACCCGGGACGGTGCGGGGAGGTTCCTCCGTGGGAAATAAATTAAATTAAAAAAAAAAAAAACAAGAGAGATTGAGAGAGAGAGAGAAAAGAAA
>VYXC01005557.1:517437-533759 GCA_013397175.1 Platysteira castanea | reverse complement strand
GCTAATCGTAAATAAATTGCAAATATCCACAGCGAGAATGGAGGGTGGTTTTTTGTTTGGTTTGGACTGAGCAAACCCGGGGACGGGGCTGGTTTGCAGCAACTCTTGGAGAAATCCCTGAGCGGAGAGTCCCGTCGGGGCCCCGCATCCCGCAGGTCCCCATCGCTTCTGGGGACAGCAGTGCTGGGGGGACAGCAAGGAAAAAGCGCCACGGAACAAAAAAGAGGTTTGAAGGGCTGGGAGATGGAAAACGGGTCTCTTTTTTGTTGGTTTTTTTTTTAGAAACCCCACAAACACGGAGATTTCAGCCGATTACCCAAAATCAACCAGAGCAGGGACCGCGGTGCGGGAGCTTCAAAAGTGTCCCAAAACCTGCAGCCCCCCCGAGCTGACTCCGCTGCCCCCGGAGCCGGCTCCGTGCCGGGGGTCCCGGCGGGTCCCTCCTGCCCCGGCTCCATCCCTCACCCACGAGGCTGTGTCCGAACTGCAGCCCCCAAAAACTCCGAGTCTAAAAAGAAAATAATGAAATAAAATGCATTCTCCTTGTGAACCGTCGGTTTGGCAAGTTACTGCCGGAAATCTTGGGAAATAAGAAATGATTTGTGGAGTTTAAGCTTTCCATTTGATCCTCTAAGATGAATTTCATTGATTTTAATTTTGGTCTTATTTTTTAAACATACTTAAACAGAGGTCCTATATTTATAATCATAGGGATTAAATCTGAGGTGTGTAATATTATTATTTTTTTATTATTATTATCACTACTCTATATATTTTTTTAACAGGACAGTTCTGTTAGAAAACACTGCACCTAGGTTGTTTTTATTTTATTTTCACAAAAAACTTCGAATCTGTCCTCTTTGCTTGCAGGTATATTCAGTCGCTATTTGATTAGACTTACTGTAAACATAGCATCAGCTAGGTCGTTCTAGATCATATAAATAATTACTATGTTTGATGAAAAGTTGTTTCTCCACAACGTAAGCCACCACTGAAGCAAGTGTGAGGGTTGTGCCTCCCGGACTGGACACCGGTGCTCCCTGCACTCACAGCAGAGGATTTCAGATTTATCCCCGACTTGTGCAATTCGCCTCGAGCGGACGGGTTTTCACCTTTAACCAAAAATCAGCGTGTTCCAGGCTAGAAAATACCTTCATGAATACATAAATTGCTGGGGTTTGTTGCTGCTGCTTCCCCAGGAAGAGCCAGGACCGTCCTGTTCCCACTCTCCTCTTGCAGAAACAGAAGTTTTGTGGCAGAACCCTGCCCCCGGCAGCGACAGGAGGTGCCCCCGCCCTGCCCACGGTCCCTTCTGCATCCCCCAGCCCCGTGGCTCTCCAGGAGCCCTGCAAAGGCTCTTTGCCCTCTCTTCCCTCTCCTTGTTTCAGTCTAAACCCATCTTCTACTGTCATCAGCGCACAGATTTTAGAGAGGGAAAAAAAAGATAAATTAGATATTCCAGGTCCTGCAGGGCTTTCCCAGCTCTGGGATGGGGAGAGCACCCTCCCAGCAGGGCTGGTTTACTGCAGAGAAGTCTCAGACCCCATGTAAACCACACCGAATATTTGCTTTCAAAATAAGAAAAACTGAAAAATCAGCAAGTGTCATTTAGGGAAGCACTAGAAAGGCAACACCTCCAAAATTTCTAGGAATTTAAACGTGAATTTTAATGTTTCCTTCAGAAAGCTTAAACATTTTTAAGCTAAAAAAAACCCCAAAAGTGGCTTTCAAAGCCAAGCATTGCCCTGAGCAGAGCTCAGCTGAGGGGTCACTGCTGCCCCCCAAAGCCAGCCCCACATTTCCCCCTAAACATAATTTTCAGAAAAGCCCAGACTCAAGCACACACACTCCCTGCCTCAGCCTCAGCCCTCTTTCCCCTCTCTGCAAGTGCTGCATCCCAAGGAAAATGTTTCACCCCAAAGAGGGATTTGGGAGGAGGCTGCCAGGCTCTGTGCAACCCCCCCGGACAGGGAGGAAAATCTCAGGGTAAGGTCTGCTCCCTCTGAAACCACAGGAACACCCGACCCCGTGGTGTTGTTCTGCTTGGACTGTTCCTCGTTTTCTGGGCACTGGACCCCTTTTCTTCCTAACTCCCCCTTCGAAAGGAAATTAAAATCCGTTCTCCTTTGGAAGAGGATGAAGTCACGCACACATATCCTTTAACCATTTATAAATAGTTTGAGATAACAGAAATTTTCATTTCTTTCCAACCTTGATAACTTTGATTCAACCTTTCCCTATGGCATCACCTTCATCTGTAGGAGCAGCCCAGGCCTGACCTGTCCCCCTTTGCAGGTGACACGAACAAATCCAGCACTTTTTCGTGCCAGAGACGTTAAGCAATGAGGCATTTGGGATAAATGCGCCTGCCCCGGCTCTGGCACGGCACCGCAGGGAGGTGGCCTCCAAGAGACCGAGATTCTGCTTCCTCCGGCTGCAGCAGCTGTGCAGGACTGGTGGGAGGCAGCACCCAAACCTCGTCTGGGGACCGGATAAAGCCACAGGGATAATTTACACCAAAAGCAGCTCTGACCAGGGTGGTGCTCAACTGGATATTCCACAGGGATCAGTTTAAGGTTCTCTGGAGGCTGCCCCCTCCCCGCAGCGCTCCCGGTCCTGCAGCACTCACGGGACTTAGCACCCCAGGGCTGCTAAGACCACTGATCCCACCGAACTTCTGCAAACGGGCAGGGTGGTGCTGCGGGGCCGGGGAGAGGGCACAGCCCAGCAGAGCCTCAGGGGAGGTGCCCCACACGGGCAGGAGGTTTGGAGGAGCCTCTTTCTCCGTGCCCACCCCCAGGCCCGGCTCTCGGGCCCCCTGCCCAGGGGCTGGCACACGGGTGTGAATTGCCGCGGGGGTGCCAGTGCCCGGCGGAGTGACGGGCACGGTCGGGTCCCGGGGTGGGATGGAGGATTGCGCGGTGATCCCCAAATCCCAAGGCGTCCCTCCTCCCTCGGCTCTGCCACCACCGGGCAGGGACAGGGGGTCCCTTGAGGATGTCCCTGAGCCAAGCCAGCCTCGCAGGCAGGTGAGTGCCCACCCCTGGGACCAGCAGGGCAGGAGCATCCCTGCATCTGCCCTCCCTCAACGACACAGGCCCCCGGAGCAAGGGCCCCCAGATCCCCTCCAAACAACACGGCAGCTTCCACTAACGACCCTTGGGAAATCCCAAACGCCCGATGGAGGGGGAGAATCGCATGCAGGCGCCACCCTGGAACCCCAGTGAAACCATCCTCGTCCCACTGAAGCCACCAGCCTCTCGCAGTGCCAGCAGAAAGCCGGCGCCCTGGCACGCAGCGCCGGGAAAAGAGGGCAGCAGCTGCCAGGCAGCGCCGGAGCGATGACAATTACTGGGGGGGTCGATGGGGGCAGCTGGCTGCTGATTTTTTCTATTTTTTTTTTAATTCATCTTCCTTTAAATAAGATTGTTCCAATTAACAAAGCGCTCGCCCAGAACAGGTTTCGGAGGAGAGGAGCAGGCGCGGGATGCGACAGCCCCCCACACAAACAGCCTAAAAAAAGAGGAATCCAAGTCTATTTATACGTGTCTGTCTCTCGCCTGAGCTGATCCACGAGCCCGGCATGGAGGCCGCGGGGTGGGATTTAGGATTTCACCTCCGGAGGTACCCGGCTCGTCCGCAGGGCGATGCCCGGGCTGGTTCCAGCCCCGGATCCCGTTCCCATCCCGGCTGGCCGTACCTGCCGCCGCACAGCAGCCTTTTGTCTCCCAGCCCAGCGGCGGGAGCGCTCCGCGCTTTTGCGTTTTAGTGCCATTAATGTCCAGAAAATAAATGGAAAATAAACACTCTCTTCACAGCTGAACCGCCACATCCCGCCCCCACCCCCCCACGCCATTAATACAACGTTGAGCCGCTGACAAATACTCCCTTTAAAAATGCCAGCACAGTTGGAAAGGGATTTGTTTTCATTTAGGGGAGATGGGTAATTTTTGCCCTAATAAATGTTTTTCCTGGTTGACGCTGGAATCGGATATTTACGAGGGGTCACTCGGTACCGGAGCCGTGGCAGCAGCAGCAGCACACGCTGCAGATACGGCGCCAGGGCTATCACGACAAGGCATCGCTGCTCTGTGCCACAATTTTCAGCCTCAAGGCCAGCCGAACTCTGATGCTTAACTCAAAGATTTATTAATACTTCATCATATCTAAACTTTTTTTTTTTTTTTAATATTTTGTTATCCTACCTACGGAGCACAGGGAATTGCGTGGCAATGGGCTATATCTAGATCTGGTCAAAAATATTTTCAACTTTTTTTTTTTTTGGTGGGGTTTTTGCTACATTTGTGCCAAGTGCTAACTAGGGCTGTGAGGATATTACATGATTAAAAAAAAATCTGGTTTACTCAAGGAGATTTTTTCTAGTTTAAATACAAGAAACTATTGATTTTTTTTCTTGACAAAAGTATAACAGAATTCCATTTTAAAAATTTAACAGACACCTTCCTTTCTCCTCCATGCCACTTTTCTCCCGAATTTTTTTTTGCAGGTGAAGGCAGGGATCTCCTCCCTCACTTGGAATAAGTTATTTCAGCAATTCCAACAAGATTCCCAAACCAGCCCTCCCACAGCCCTAGCTGCTCCCTGTGCAGCAGAGTCCTCCCTCCTCACTAATGCAGCCAGAACAAGGGAAATAAATGTATTTTATAGAACCCTTTAGGTTGGAAAAGACCTTTAAAATCAATCCAACCATTAAAAATTTGGAAGTATTTGAGTCCTTATTGACAGTGCCTCAGCCGGGTCAGACCCGTGACACTGCCCACCCTCTGAAGCTCCCGAGCGACCCTGCCCAGGGATGAGGGGAAGGAGCAGCTCAGGGGGGTTTGCTGCTGTTCCAGAAGCAGGAGCTGCAGCACAGGGACAGGGAGGGACGGCACCTGCAGCCCCCGCCCGGGCAGTGCCTGTCCCAGAGCCGAAATGTCCCCACCGTCCACCCCGACACTGCGCCGGGCCGGCAAATCCTGCTTTGAACCACTTCGCCGAGGTTTTAAGCATTAAAACAGTGATCGTTTTAACCCTTTAAATTCTCTCACAGCGCTCTGCTGCAGCCCAGGAGCTGGTGAGAGCAGAGCAGCCCCAGCAAGGGCAGGATCTGGTCCCCAGCCCATGGCTCCACGGAGAGCATCTCTGCCCATCCTGCCCCGTGTCTGCTCATCCCCGCCAGCCTGGCCCCCTGCCACACCGGCCTGGCATCCGGGGTTTCTTTTCTCCTGGCATTCGGGGTTTCTTTCCCCCTGGCATGCGGGGTTTCTTTTCTCCTGGCATTCGGGGTTTCTTTTCCCCTGGCATTCGGGGTTTCTTTCCCCCTGGCATTCGGGGTTTCTTTCCCCCTGGCATTTGGGGTTTCTTTTCCCCCGGCATTTGGGGTTTTCCCCCGGCATTTGGGGTTTTCCCCCGCTCGCCGTGACTCCTCTCGGTGAGGATGCGGGGCTGCACTGCAGTTCCAGGGCCGGTGCCAGCAGAGGCTCCCGGAGCCACCTCCAGCCCTGCCTGAGGCTCTGGGCAGCCGTGTCACCTTCCCGGCCCCCAAAGTGGGAACCCAGCGCGGGGGAGCCCAGCACCACCAGGGTGGGGGAATTGTGGGGCACAGGACAAGCAGCCACCCCCCTCCTCGATGGGACAAAGCCGCCACTGCTGCTTCGCTCCCTACTTTTTTCATAAATCTCTTGTCAAGCCAAAGGGCTCAAGTATTGAGGCAGAGGAAGGCATAGCCCCATCTGTTTCCCACCTGATTTTTCAGGGGAAAAAACAGACAATTATGGCTTTAAAAAATAACCCTGTCTCTGCACCGAGTCAAGCGTTTGGCAAGAAGAACTGAAAGAGTGCTGGGCCTTCCTCCTGAGAGCTGCCCCTTGGTTTCTGGAGGTGATTTATTTACAGCTTTTACCTCCTCCATGGCCAGTTTTGGCTTGGGTTCTTTCAGAGGGCTGGGAGAGGACACACCTCACCAGGCCATCTCCTGCTGGCGCAGACAATGAGCCTTCTCTGCACTCTTTAGGTGCTCAGAGGTGCCCAGACAGGCAGGAATTGGGTGCAGCCTCATCCCATCCCTTTCACCCCAAACCCTGGAGCACTGCTGGGCTCTCGGGCCACCATGGGGACACCAGAGAGTGGCTCTTGTGGTGACCTGGGTAATTTTAGTTCCCCGTTAGAGAGCAAACACAAAAACCTTCAGGAATCACCTTCCCTGAGCCTGGAGCTGCTCAGTTCTCCCCCAGACCCTGAGAGAGGCATGGGGGAAGCATCATATCCTGCACCCCTGGGGTGAGCTGAGCGTTCCAGGCTGCCCCAGTGGGATGGAGAAGGGGTGAGGGACAGCCTGGAGTTCAGGGGTGAAAATCTCCGGGTTTGGGCACAAACAGCCCAAACCTGGCCAAACCCCAGCACCCAGAGATGGCCCCAGCACTCTTTGGGCTTTGGCTGGTGCCGACTGGGGGATGCAGCTCCGCTCTGGTGCAGGGAGGGCAGCAATCCTTCAGTCCTTCCCAGAGCTCCCCTCTCCAGCTGCGCACGAACTGAAGCTCTTGGGGATATCACCAGGGAACAGCTCCGTGGGTGGAGCTGGCTGGACAATTTTTCTGATGGAAAATGACAATTCATCAAAAGCAAGATGCCATGCCTAAACACAGTCCGTTCCTACAAAGAGCTTGTTTTGAAAGCGAAATTGTGAGGGGAGAAGCACTGAAACGAGATCAACACATTTTGCTTTGGGCTTTTCAAGAAGGAACACTGAGCTTGTTGAAAAAAAATCACTTTTCATTTTAATATTTCACATTATAGAGTCTAAAGTAATTTGCTTTGCAATTTCACTCTGAGAAAAACATTGAAGTTTCATCTCTTGTTCTTCCTCAGAAGTGGAAGAAAGGGGGAAGGAGAAGGGAAGAAAAACTTCAAGTATTGCCAATGAATTTAAAACATCCTCTTCCCCTTCCGGCTGTCTTAATGAGATCAGCCCTGAATCTATAGGAACCCCGCTCAGGAAAAATCCCATTCCAAATGTTTTCTCAACAACAAAAGATTAGGGATGGAAATGCCCACAGGAAAGGAGCAAGCTGGAGAACATTTCCTTGGTGAGGGAGAGGGAGCTTTTTGGCGAGGACGAGCAGGAGAAGTTCCCCTGGGATGGGGGAAGGGTCCATCTGCAACCACTTGTAGTCGATGCACATCAGCACCAGCTGAAGCGTTGGGGGCTGCACCAAACCCCCTCCCTTCAGTGGGAGCAGCCCTGGATCAGCCCCCCAGAACCAGCCCAGGGCTCACCCCAAGAGCGGCGCTGCTGCCTCCGGCTGCCTCGGGCAGCACGAGCTCCAAACCTTCAGCCCAGGGAGCTGCTGATGAGACAGGGAACTTTGGGGAAAAGGGGAGTGCTCCTGGATGAGGTGGAGCAGCAATTTTCTCAACAACTGGACAGGCAGCAGCTGAGCAGGGCCTGCTCCAGCTGCTGCCTTGAAGGAGGAGGCCACAAGGTGTTGGAGATCTCTGGCAAAATTGTGCCAAGAAGGGCGAGCAGGGCCTGGGCTCAGGCTGCTGCGTCCCCAAGGACAGAGCTGGGGCTCCCCCTCCCTTGCACCCAAAGTGCCACCATCACCACCTTCTCAGATCCTGCCGGGAGAAAGCAGCGGGGACACGGAGGTGCTTGGTCCTCCCTCCTGACCCCTCTGCCCACACTCAGGACACGGCAGACCCAGGACAAACCACGCAGCTGGAGAAACAATCCACACCCACCCCTTCCGCTGGTCCTGCTCTGGGACAGCTCTTCCAGCCGCAGGGAGTCAAACGGGACAGAACCTGGGGGATGGCAGAGACGCCGTGCCCTGCTCCTCCTCTCCACCCCACTCTCCAGCCCCTGCCCGCGGGCAGCGCTGCCTCCCGCTCCCCCGGCAGATTTTTTGCTGCCACAATGGCGCAGGCACCGGCGCCGGGCCGATGCCAGGCACATCCCGGGCTGAAGCTGCCACCCCCTTTGTCTGAGGGCATTAAAACCCCAGGAACGTTGGGGTGGCGGTGGGGGACCGGGGGCTGTCAGCCCGTGATGAGTGGCTGCGCGGCGGTACCCGTCTGGCACCGGTGCCCCTCGCCACAAATGCCATTGGCACGGCTCTGCACAAACAGCTTTTCAGGGCTCGCCTGGTTCTCCCGGCTGCCATAGAAACCCCTGTTCAGCTGAAAGTATATTAAAGGGTGGCGCTGGCCCTCGCGCTGAATTCATCACATTGTGTTCCACCGGGGGAAAAAAAGAGAAGAAAGCCCACCCCTTTGTGCCTCTGCCTTCGCTTTCTGTGTCCGAGGGAGATGGTCCCTCTCGGGTTCGTTTTGTGTTCGCAGTTGCATGCCCCCTCCCCAGGCGTGGCACAGCCCTGGGAAGGACCACTTCACCCCGCCAGCTCTCACCACCGGGCCTCCTGGCACTCCATCTCCCCAAAAACCACCGAGGAAGCACCAAAAGGCTCCTCAGGATAATTTTAAAAAGCAGACATGAGAAAATGTGGGAGGAAATTCCCTCGCTACTCCTCCAGCCTTCTCCTCTCCGTCGTTCCTGCCCAGTGCTGCAGACAGCCATAGGATAGGGATGGAGTTGCAGCCAGTGGGTCCCAGCAGGGGTTTTCGGGAGGCAGAGGCGTATTTGGGCACACACATCCCTGTCCTTACACAACCAGGTTGAACAGGAAGTTTCCAGCTTGAACAGCAGCAAAAATGCCACCGAATACACCTCAAATGTAGATGAAATTATATGTGAGGCACGATTTGAGGAGGAATAAACTCGATTTCCCCCAACTGCTGAGCGAGCTCACCCCCTCCACACAGGCGAGGCCCTGGCTCCAAAGCCTCCCGGAGCTGTGCAGAGCAGCTCTGCCCGCCCTCCCCGGCCCGGGGGACTCGGGGCAGCACAGAGGTAATTTAGTCATGTCAGGCACATCGGCCGGCGCGAGCTGGGAGTCACCAATTCAAGCAGATTTCATGCCCTGCCACTGCCCGTATCTCTCTATCAGGGCGGCCAGCAGAGATCCTGCACCAGCACCCGCGGCAGACCTTCAGCCTGCCCTGCACGGCCCAGCCCTTGTTCCACCACAGCAAAGACCCAGTGAGCCCCAGGACACTCCACATTCACACCAACAAGTCAAAAGTCCAACCGTGTTAGTCCAAACCCAGCACTTTGGGGTTATGAACCTGAGCTTTCACTTCCAGAATGGGAAAACCTCCCTGTTTCTTGCAGAATTTGCTCAGTTTTTAACAAATTCTCCTCTGGTGTCGTCATGTCCCGTTCCATCCCCAGCCCCCACCCTGCGGATTTAATTTTGTTGGATAATTCTTCCCAAGGCTTTCCATTCCAGCAGAAAGGAATCAGTTTTGCTCAAATTGATTAGCCTTTGTTTTTAGGCAGAGCAGTCCTCAACCCTAAACTGACCTCACTCCTCAGTGCTTACGCCAGCGCCCACAGAGGTGCCTGAGCGCAGTCGCTGCCTCAAATCCTCCGTGAAAGTATTGCTTAAATTTAAAAAAACCCTTGCACCAATTTAATTTTTAAACCATTTATTTTACCTCCACTGACAATAAAAGCAGAAAGGATCAAAGCCGAGCCCTTTTGTGGCTCGGGGTGCCCCTTCCATCAGCGCGCTTTGTTCGAAACACCCTCAAAGAAACTCTCATTTTGGTCAAGAGCCAATTATAAAAATTGGGTTGGGGGTTTGCTTAGCTTTAGAGGTGCAAAATTGTCATCACATCTGTAAAGCTACCAAATGGCCCTGCACAGGCGGTGCGTGAGCAGAGGGAGGGGAGGGTGTGGCTGCTCAGGGGCCGGGGCAGGAAGGCAGTTTCTCAGCTCAGGAATGAGCCCTCCGTCCCCATCCCTCCCGCAGAGCCGCGTTTCCCCTTCCCCTGCCGCACGCAGCAGCTCCGGGGCTGGGTCCTCAGGAGCACAGCACGGGCTTTGCCGGCCTCCGACAGCTCAGCTGATGCCCACGGACACCCTGGGGGCCTCGAGGTGGAAAGAGGTTCCCGGTACCCCCGACAGCAGCCCCAGGGCTGCGGGCACCGCTCGGGCCGAGCTGACCCGGGTGCAGCAGAGCTGGGACGAGAGCCTCAAAGACCCCCCCTCCAGAGCCACAGGTGGGCAGGGGGAGCCCAGCGCCCGTCCCACGGCCCGCCAGGACACGGGTGGCCCCGCGGCTCGCCAGCCTCGCCCCTGCGCCGCGGGAGCATCGCCGTGAGCCGGCCCCGGGCAGCCCCGGGGGCTCAGGAGCCCCGCTCGGGCCCATGCCGGCACATCGGCCCCGCTCCACGGCGCTGTGCGGGGACCCTGCCACGCTCGTCTGGCCGCTCTCTGCCCATCTGCATCACAAAAGCCCCATTCTTGTGAACTTGGGCGACCTCCCGACCTCGCCAGCTCGGGGAGTGAATGGCTTTAGTCTGCCACGACCATCATGTCACTTTGATTAGTGCGTGAATAAACTCTCAATCCCGGGCTGGGGGAGGCAGGGCTGGCGGCAGCCGCTCCGCTCGCGGCCGGGGGATCCGCACCCGCGGTCCCGCACCCCGCGGTGGCCCCGGGGGTCCCACACCCCGAGCGCCTTCGCCCCTCTGCCTGCTGAACCACCCCGCGGAACCCCCACCCTGCCCTGCCCTCACCCTTCCCCACCTCACCCCAGCCTCTCCCACCCCTGTCACCTGCCCACGGGGCCCTCAGGGTGAGCAGAGTGGCCAAAATTAAATGTTTGAGGATGCACAGGGAAATACTGTCAGTCTTCCTCATCACCCCAGTGCTCAAAACTCAGGCAGCAGCTCCAAAAGCATCGAGGGCAGCTCCCTGTGCGAGCGGTGCTGAGCAGACCGGGCTGGATCCACCCGAATGTCCCATCAGCGCCCGGAGGGGCTCCCAGAGGAGCCTCTGAAGCACCGGGCTCTTCCCCAACTGCGCAGGGAAAGGGCAGCAGGGGCAGCCCCCTCTGCCCAGCCCCGGGCAGGATCTCCTGAGCTCACAGAAGCTCTGGGCCTGGGTGAGGCTCAGCCACGTTTCTGTGACAAGAGGCAGCCAGTGCCACTCACCCAGAGCAGGGCTGGGTGCTGTGGGCACAGGTGGGTGCCCCAAGGAGGCTTCCAGATCATTCAGATCCAGCAGCCACGACAGCTCCACGGGAATGGCCACAGAATCCCCTCTCCACCGGCTCCACCTAAAACATCAAGCATCATCTGGAGGATCAAAAATTCCACAAGAGGTGATAGCAAGCTTTTGGGCAGGCAGACACTGGTGCTTTTGGGGGAAAACCTGGGGAATCTCATCTTTCAGGAGGCCCTGAAGTGCACCTCAATCTGTAAGCCAACCTGCAGTATGTAACGAGCCTCAAACCTCTGCTTTTGAGGAAAAGCTGAACTCCTGCACGTCCCTCCCACTCGCTGCACGCACCACAATATCTAATAAACCCCGAGTTGCTCAACACCCATCAAACCTGCCAAAATATCACCATTTTAAGTCTAAAAATGCAAGATCTGTAGAACAGGGTGAGGAAGACAGTAAATTAGGCCCTGCACGAAGGGTTCTACATGGGAAGCTAATGACCTTTTGTCTCTCCTGTCTGCAGACGGGCCTCATTTGCATGTATGCAGTTGGAATAATCTCGTCCATATTTCAAGCGTGTGGCTGCATCCCCGCGTCCTCCTCCAGAGAGGTTCCCTCCCGCTGTGCATGCCATTATCTGAGTGCAGCCACTTCAGGCTGCCTTTAAAGCCACCTAGACACCAGGCAGCCTTCTCCAGCCCCACAGGAGAAGGAAGAGAAGAGAGGTTTGAGGCCCCGTATGCGGGAAAACGGGGAAGCCCTGAAGTGGCACGGCTGGGGGACACCCTGAGCTGTGAGACCCCGAGAGCAGCGCCCACACCTCCCCTCTGGGGAGCACCCCTGGGCTTTGGGGGAGCTGCTGTAGCCAGCAGCCACCCCTCTCCTCCTCTGGGGACCACGGCTTTAGGCTGATCTCAGGTTTATGGAGCCCAAACATTTTACCAGGTCCCTCTGCTGCAAGCTGAAGTCCTGGCATGCCCTTTATTTGGTGCTGTGAGGGTAACTCTGGTGCAATTCCCAAAGGCCAGGTTTAAAAATGTTGGAAGTGGAAAATCTGGGTGTCACTTGAGGTCTCTCCCCACCTCTCCCTCGCCACATTGCTCCTCCTCAAAGCCTGGAGGCCTCTCAGAGCTGGTTTGACAGCCCAGGGGGAAGCTGTGACCCTGACCTGATGTTTACTGGGGCCAAAGCAGCTCCCTGCAATGCCCACGAATGCAATGCCCACGAATCCAATGCCCACTCACGGTAAAGGGCGGCCAGGAGGCTGTGTTGGCAGGGCACACCTTGCCCAGCAGAGCCAGCGGCAGTTCTCGGCCTCCCCCAGCCTCCCCCGGCTGCCCCAGGGAAGGATCAGCCCCAGCTCGGGGCAGCCTGGGCGGCAAGAGAGAAACGGAGAAGCGCAGCGCAGGGCCCGGGGAGCGCCCTCGGTGCCAGCGCCCTGGAACGCTGAGCTGCCCACCTCCCCCCGGCCCTTTCCAAGGCTTCCCGCGATGAGGATGAGCTCTCTCCCAGTGATGAGGATGAGCTCTCTCCCAGCGATGAGGATGAACTCTCTCCCAGCGATGCCGGGATGCCCCCGCACCGAGCCCCGGGCTCAGCCGCTCGGGCTGCGCGGAGCGCTCCGCTGGCCGTGACTCCTCCGCAGCGCCGCGGCCAACACCAGAACACCAGCCCTCCGACGGGCAGGGCTGTCAATCCGGCCCCGAGCTCTCAAAAGATTGATTAAGGACAAAAAAAAAAACCAAACAAAAGCGAAAAGAGAACTTACGGACATGAGCTGAGAGGCGGGGAAAGAGGGGAGGGGAAATGAGCCGGGCCAAGTTAAAATTCCGACAGAGAAGTTGCAGCTGAACTATAGAGTCTAGACAAGCATTCACAGCCCCGGCCCCGATTGTTATAGAGCCTCTATTGTCTTAATTAACCATTTTAGCTGCAATGGAAGCAGACAAACCTTTTCTTCTCCATCCCACCCCTCCTCTGCTGCACACTCACGCAGACAAACACCACCAAGTCAAGTGCTTTGATTTAGAAACCCCTCGGCATATCCACACACACCTTCTTTCGGGGCAGAGCTTTGCAAGGTTCGTTGAGAAAATCACTCGCCAAACAAGCGAGGGGAGAGGGGCGAGCTGGAGGTGGGGGAAAAAAGAAATGCAAATCCTGACGCAACATGAATGGGAACAAATGGGTTGATTCTTTTAATCTCCTAATGTGCTTAATAAAGCATTATTGCAATGCAAATTTTATTTTAATGCTGTACATATTTTATTTGACATGCTGGTAATTTTAGTTGGCTGAACAATCCATTGCTTTGTTTTACCGAGTTATTTCTGTTTGGGGGGATATTTTTGAGGGCATCACGGGACCTCTGCCAACCGATACCCCCTGCGAATTTCTGCAGCACTCTCTTCAGAGGCTTAAGCTTAAAAAAATAAATAAATAAGACGGCCAAATTCTCCTCTCATGACCCTGACAGAAACGCAGGAGCAATCCAGGAGCGCATCTCACCCCCCCTCTCTGAACCCCCATGAGCCCCACAGCCACTTTTCACTCATCCCACCTTGCTTTCCTGCCGTTCCATCCCACCCCATCCCATCTGCACTCATTTAATGGGTTTAGTGGGAAAAGCCTGACCAGCAAAATTCCCCTTGCCAAGGACAGCAGTGTGAGGGTCTGCCCTGGGTGCCCAGGGAAGGCACACCCACACAGAGCCCTGCTGGCCCTGGGATGCTGCAGCCCAAACCGAAGGCAGGGAAGGGCCTTCCATCCCTGAACCCAGCCTTCTCTAGGGTGGGTGTGGGATTTGTCTGCTCAGGAGGGTTTCTGCTCCTCTGGAAGGGGTTTGCACGAGGCATTCCCAGTGCCTGCTCATGGTGTTACAATATTGTCCCTTTGGCACCATAACCCAAAACCTGGCCTCTCTGCAGAGACACTGTGGAGCAGCCGCAGCTGCCCCGAAAGAAATCGGGGGCTACAAACATCTTGAGAGGAAACCTTGCCTTGAGTGGGGGAATCTGCCTCATTTCATGCCACTGTGTCAAGGTACAAACCTGATTGCTAAATAAAGAAATTAGTGACAATTATAATCATGGTGCTGGGCTGCAGCTCTCTAATGGAAAACTGTCACTTTGGAGGATAAATACAGCTCAGGAGCTCTGGGGGCGTGCGTGTGGGCAAGCCTGGGAGCGCTCCTGAGTCCACTCAGAACAGGGCTTTTTTCAGGACAGCTCAGCCTGAAAGAGCTTCCCACATGTCGGAAGAACTTTGTATTTTATACAAGAGGAGGTTTTTACAATGAAGGTGGTGAGGCACCAGCACAGGGNCACTTCCTCCTCAATCCCACTGGAGAAAAAGGATGCTCATCAACTTTCTCTTATCACAAAAGGAATGAAAAACGGAATAGGCGGTTAAATAAACATTGGCTATTGTTTACATAAAACTGTGCAAAAATTCTTTGACTCCAAGGTTAAAACAGAAGGCTTAGCAAAAAACAGGACAACACCTTCCAACCCACACCATTCCATGACTCTATGCAGTGAGCCCGGGGATTGCTCTTGTCCTCCACAAGATGAGCTGAAGGTCGGAGGAAAACCACAGGAAGCACTTTAGGAGAGGCGAGGTGCAGGTGGAGGAGCACAGAAAAGGGATGAGGAAGCCCCCGTGGGGTCCCGGAGCTGGAGATCCCCACAGCAGAACCTGCACGCCCTGCCCACGGCCCGGAGCTGCCCCTGGCACATCCCCAGGGGTGCACCCAGCTTCTCCTCGGGGCAGGCAGAGGCACAGCTCCCGTGGGGGGGGCAGGGGAGACAGGGGAGCCAAGCCTTGTGCAAAGAGCTGGGGTGCAGAGGGAGAATGCCTTGCTGCAAGCCTGGAAACCCAGACCCTAAACCTGTGTGGCAGATTTGGGAGCAGTCAGGAAATCTCCCTGTCCCCCACTCAGGCCTACAAGGGCCCGAGCCTTTGCAGAGGAAGGTGTGGAAAGCAGAGGCACAAAGGGGGGCTGTTGTCCTGGTTTTGCTGAAGCCTTCTATTGTAACTTGGAGTCAGATGATTTTCTCACGGAGTTTATGTAAATAATAGCTAATGTTTACTTAACTGTCTTCTCTTGCTTACATTTTTGTAATATCGGAGACAGTTTGATGAGCATCCTTTTTCTCCAGTGGGATTGGAGAGGAAGTGACATGTCCTCCAATCACTTGTGGAATTGAGAAACCTATAAAGTACGAGAAATCTAAATAAAGTCTCTTCTTTTGCCTCTTTCTGCAAAACCTAGCAGGTGTCGGAGCCTCTTTTCTTATGTCCTGTACCGACACAGGGGTCAGCGTTCGTCCCTTCGCTCTGAGGAGCTGCGATCCCTCTGCAGCCAACTGCAGCACTTCAGAGATGTGTCAGGAAGCCTTTCAGCGCCTGATCACCAGCAGGGAATGGCTGCAGGAAGGATTAAGGGGATTAACGTGGTCCAGGAGCTACTTTCAAGGGATTTGCCACGTCGGAGAAAACTGGTCTGCAGTGCAGGAGGGCCAAGCAGGGACCCTTGCCCTCACTGAGGGAGCAGGGAGTTTGGAAGTCAAAAGTGATCCAAAATACCTCCTGCCTTGTAATGGTCCTCCCTCAAGACCTGCCACAGCTGCTCAAACCCCCTGAGGTGCCACTAGTGACCCCAGGCCGCAAAGAGCAGCATTTCTGGGGAGGAGAAGCCCGTTCTGCCTACCCACGTCCTCAGCCAGTTCAGTCTGCGAGCTCCTGAATTCCCACACGCTCCACTCCTGCAGGAGCAAGGACCACAGACACTCCTCACTCCGAGCCGTGCTGGGGACACCTGGGGGGCACGAGCCCCGTGGGGCGAGCTTGGCCCGCAGCCACCCCACCAAGGGCTGCCCTGGCAGCCAGCGAGCCCAGCTGGCACAGCCCTTCCACCCACACCCCCTTCTCCAGGCCGCTGCGACCACAGCAAAAGAAACTTCCTGGTGGTCTTCCAGAAGTGGAAATCCTACAGAAGTGACCAGGGCCACCAGCACCCTCAGTAAAACCTTTAGAGCCATCCTCAGCACCAGGCAGAGCCCTTAGCTCCCACAGAGAGCAGGGGCAGGGCTGCCAGCAGCAGGGCAGGACTGGCCATAGCGTGGGCACCCACCGCAGCCTGGGCACCCACTGCAGCCTGGGCACCCACCACAGCCTGGGCACCCACTGCAGCCCGGACACCCACTGCAGCCTGGGCACCCACTGCAGCCTGGACACCCACTGCAGCCTG
>VYXC01005557.1:499311-515941 GCA_013397175.1 Platysteira castanea | reverse complement strand
CCATCACACCCAGGTCCAGCCATCACACCAAGGTCCAGCCATCACACCAAGGTCCAGCCATCACACCAAGGCCCATCCCGTGCATGTCCAACCACCACGTGTGTTCCCCCCGTCCTGTGTGGAGTCCAACCCTCCCGTGTGTGCTCCATCCATCACACGCGTGCTTGGCCACGTCCATGCTCCATCCCTTCCGTGTTCTGCAGTCACCAGGAGCCTCCCCCAGCTCGTGTTCCAGCCCTCACACGCACTCTCCATCCACCACCCGCGTTCCCCATCGATCACAGCCATCCTCCAGCCGTCACCTGCCTCCTCCAGCCGTCCCCTGTCCCCTCCAGCCACCCAGGCCTGGCTCAGGGAGGGCACAGCCGGGTCCTGTGCCCTGGGACGGGGCTGGAGGGGCCCCGAGGATGGCGAGGCTGTTGTTGGCCCTGCGCAGTGCACGAGAGACTTCATCGTTGTTAAAGCCTCCAGGCGTGCTCTTAATGTTACCCCTCTAATAATAATATTTCATCTGCCTTATCTGATTAGGTTAGGCTCATTTGATTTTTGCAAAACACCTTTAATCACCTTGCAAATTCCCCATCATTACAAACAGAGCCACCACAAACATTATCGGCAATCTGAGTTTTATTTTCAGCAATCTTTTTTTTTTTCTCATGTGCAAGAAAGACAGTTGTAAAAAAAAAATAATTTTAAAAATATGAACAAGATAGAGGCTGAGAAAACATTAACAAGGCCCTGTGCTTTCTGCTAAAGTGCCTTCATTTCATTATCATTAAATTTGCCTAGTAATTAGATTTCGGTGCATGAATATTTTAAAAAAATGTAACAGACAGGCTGTCAAAAAAAAGCACGACAACATCAATTCGATAATTTTTTAGACAGAGACATTCATAAGCAATTAACACAGATTTCCTGGGGTTGGAGACTCTTTTTCTTTCTTTTCTTCTTTTTATTTTTTTTAAATTTTTTCCTATTCTTCCAGCCTTATGTTCTTCACCTGAAATTAAAAGAAAAATAAAATCACTGTAAACATCAGCACTTTCTGCCATTTTTCCCTGTTTGCTAACATGATTCCAGTGCCATTTTCCCCTCGCTTAGCATGCTCCAGCACTCCTCCCCTCGCCTCCCACCCCAGCCTTGCTAAACACGGGCAGGCACAAGGTTGGGTCATCCATCAGACCTCCCCACTCCTGCAGGACCAGATTAAATTAAGGTTGCATGAAGCTTCTGTCTTGATCTTCAGGCATTTCTGCTGAAAGCAGTGATTTTGATCACTATTTGCATAATGTGCAGTTACGTATTCAGCGGGCCCCTAATTACACGATCTGTGTTCGACACCGCTCCAGAGCGGGGAGGCTTGTGCAGGGCACTCCAACCACGGCCCCAGCCCTGCTGCTCCTGCTGCGGCTCCAGGTGAGCCGGGACCACCCCAGGGCTCCCCGCCACAGGGCACGGGTAGGCACAGGTGGGCACGGCCCCGTTCCCCTTCCCACCTCGCTTGTGGGTGACGAACCGGGAGCGGTGCCAGTCCCCCCCTAGAGCTGCCAAAACAGAGCCAGCATTTCCACCCTCTGCACACGAGGCCCACAAGCCTCTCTCTTGCCCATCCTGCACGTTTCCGACAGGGTCAAAAGGTGGATGGAAAGCAGCAAAGTCCCAATTTCCCCCCTTTTTCATCCCTCAGCAGTCCCAGAAGAAGCTCACGCACCAGAAGGAAATCCAGCCAGGAACTGTTTGCTGGGATGCTTCAAGATCCGAGCTGCTTTGGAGGTCAGTGTAGCCCATGGGAGGGTCAGTGCATGCCTGGAACCAGCACGGACCCCAGACCACGTTTCCCACGGGAGTGCTGCGGTGCCACTGACCCCACGGAGGTGCCCAGGAAGGAGCTGGGTGCTCACCACCGGCCTCCTGCACGTGCAGGGGGTGAACTCCCACTCCCTCCTGAACTCCTCATGTGGAAAACAGCAACATTTGCAGGGATTTTCATAGAATCATGGAGTGGTTGGGGTTGGAAGGGACCTTAAAGCTCATCTTGTTCCTGCCATGAGCCAGGCTGCTCCCAGCCCTGTCCAAGCGGGCCTTGGACACGTCCAGGGATGGGGCAACCCCAGTCTGTTTAATTTCAGGCAGAGCTTCCCAAGTTCCTGTGTTTGGCACTAAATCAGGTCTGACACCTGAAATACTCTAAAGACACTCTGCACAGAGCAAGCCCTGACTCCAGGGGAGCCCTGGGAATGCTGACAGCCCGGCCAGACTCTGGTGTTAGGTGTGTGCTCCCACAAGAGCAAATTCTGCAGAGAGCCCCACCAGGGTCAGCTCACCTGCAGACAGGCAGCCAAAATTACCTCTTCAGGTGTTACAGAGCATGAGCCAGAGCTAAGAGGTGTGCTGAGAAGACAATAAGCAAAACCCCAAACCCCAGTTATTTGACCTAAACATAGGTGGATGTTTAAAACCCATGCCTACGTTATTTTTCATTATTGTTATCATCATGATCATCATCTCTGGCAAATCAGGGATACACAAAACAGCCACACACAAAGAAAATCCTGGACCTCAACTCAGGTCATGCCTTCCTAAAATCTCCTTTGCAAGGTTTTATCGGCAAGAGCAGGGAGTAGAAGCAGTTGGTACAAGCAGCTGAAAGACCAAATCAAAAGCATGTGAGCAGATTAAAGAATCAATCTCTCCGTTTGATGCAGAGGAAATCCCACTAATTATAAAGAAGGGGCTTATTTCCTGGAGTCACTCTGTTTGAAGTCATCAAAACTAGTAATACTTAATTACTCTACTTTATGGAATATATAACATCGAGGCCCTTCGCCACTCGCCAGCCCACTGCTGCCATCGCCGGCGCTGGGCTTCCAGGGGGCTGTGCTGATGTTCCTCCTCTACCTATGCCCTTATTTATTCAAATGAAGCCCTTAACAGCCCTTGCATGAGCCTGCGGGGAAGCATTTAAACGTGCTTTAAAAGGAGGTTATAATGAAAAAAAACCCAGAGTGATTTAGCCCTGTGAGTTACCTGGCTATTACTGGAATGTGTGTGTGCTACGTGTGTGCCAGCAAACCCCTGCAGAATCAGGTACTGAGGATTAAACCAAACTGAAGGTATTTGCCTTGTCCTAATCCTTCAAAAGGGAAGGGAACTGACAGTGGGGTGACTGAAACACGGCCCTTCGGACCTTGCTGAGCCATCTCTGAGGGTCCCAGAGCGAGCTGCCAGCTTCTGGTTCATGGACACAGCAGAGGACGCCCATGGGTGGGTGAAAAAGCACAGTCAGGTGTCTTGAGGAAATGAAAGGAGGCACAGATCTTCTCAGAACTGGTATGAAGATATTTTAAATGGAGCACTCCCTGGTTATCCTCATCTCTCCAGGTGGACGTAGGGCAAATCTGGTCAGGATGTGCTCTGCTCAAGGGCCAACAACCCCCAGTCCCCTCAAACACCATGGGAGAGCTTGAGTTTCTGGCACTGGGTGATTCACACAGAGGGGAATCACAGATTCCATTAAAAAGTAGCAAGAATCCTCTTTTTACAGGTTGAGAGAAACCTTGGAAGATGTGGCCCAAGAGGTTCAGACAGGGAAAGGCAAGTAAGTTCCTTTCTGCCATTCCTGGTGTGGTCTCAAGCAGATCTGAGCATTCCCAACCACACCCCTGGCCCCAGTGCTGCTCCCAGCACCTGGGTCTTCCAGCAAAGACATTCCTGGCAAGGGAGAGAAACCCACGGGATCAAAGCCCCCTCCCAGGATAGCACGAGGTTCCCTAAGCCCGAAACTCTTCTAAAGGCAACCTCCAGGGAGCTCTTCTGTGACGAAGAGCTGCCCATTTCCACGGCTGGTGAGCACTGGGACAGCCCAGGTGTGGGTCTGGCTTGCCCAGGCCTGGCTGGTCATGAGGCTTTTCTCAAACTGCTCTTTTTTCAGGCTGAGCTGGTAAATGTTGCAGGGGAGGGACAGGAGCAGGGCTCTTCCTTCATCACCACCTACCCACCCCCACCGGGGTCCCTGGGAGCTGCACAGACACCACCGTTGCCAACAGCAATAACAAATCTCCTGCTCCATCCTGGAGTTTCTCCCAAATAGCAGAGCCCAGCTGGGAGAGCGCACGGAGATGTGGAGCCATGTGCCTCTGTCTGACATTCTGCACATTCCATGGCATCAGGAATGTCCCAGGAACGCTGCTTTGGAGTCACGAGGCCTCGCAGCCAGGAATTGTGGGTGGAAAGGGTTTGTTTCCCCTAAGACAGAGGGGAAAGAAATCTGCTAAGCCTAGGTTTGACCTGACTGGGAAATGCAACTGGGCTCCAGACTAGCTCGGCTGGCCTGAAAAATCCCTTTTAAGATGTCTGAGCTTTGTAGAAGCCCCAAGCAGAGCAAGTCTCTAAAAAACCCTCTGCCTGCATGAGGCCCCTGGCAGTTCTGCTGCTGGTGGGAGAACAGGTGGGTGCTGAACAGCGGCCGCAGGGCAGGGATCAGCATCTTCCTGCTCCCCCTGCTCTTGGCTGTGCCCTTCCTTGGTGGAGATGAGGCTCCAGAAAGGCCCCAGCACTGCTGGGCTCCGTGGGAGGATGGGAGTGCACTGAGGCATCCGCACAGGTCTGGGGGATACAGCTCAGTGTCCAGCCCGCTCACGTCTGCTCCGGGTCCCCAGGACTGCACGGCCCTGCCAGGACCTTCCCTGCTCGGTGCTCTCCTTTGGAGAGCAAGAATCCACCTGGAGGGGCACAGCTCAGAGCTGTCTTTGCCCCATCTTTTACAGGCTTGGCGGGCGCAAATCAAAATATTTCCATGAGCAACACAGAGAATTCAGCATTGCACCCATTGCGGGTGGTGGGAATAGTTCAAGCAGGACCTGAAATAAAACTCTCACATTTCAGTCCCTCTGGAACTGAGAAACACCCACGACAAGCTTATAGCTGATTTTTTTGCCTCATTTCTTCAGCTCTAAGATATCAAAGGAGAAGAAGGATCTGCTGCTAGGTGAATGTCCCTATCTCTGCTGGCTGGCAGGAGACCAGCCAGGAAGGAACTGTATTTTACCCAGAGAGGCTTTCTAGGGCTGGACACGTCCTCGCCTGTGCTCTGTCATGGCTCAGGCAGCAGCAAGGAGCAGACCAACACTGCTCAGACCTGGGGCTCAGACCTGCATCTCCACCTCAGCCATGAGAGTGATGACTTGGTGCAGGTGGGAAGGAGCCTGGGCCGTGTCCCTCAGGGCTCTGGGCAGAAGGATGGACTTAACCCCCCTGGCCCTAGCCCTGTCCTAGGTCAGAGCTCCAAGCTGTTCTAACAGCAGAGCACAAACTGAAGTTTGGGGGCTGCTGCTTTGCACGCTGCCCTGAGGCCACAGGCGATGGACCTTCTCCCTAGAACCTCAAAATGTGGACTCAGGCAGAGGTGGGTTCTGTGCCTGACAAACAAACCCACCCACAAGACCTAAACCTTCCTGTAAGTGAAGGACAAGGGCTTGAATGCTCTGCTCAGAGGGGCGTGGAAGGGGGTCCCGCTCCCTGCTGGCTCTCCCTGAGGAAGGGGCGAGTTGGTCCCCGCTGCCATCGCGGAGCGAAGACCTCGCCGCAGCCTGGCCGAGGTCTGTTTGTCACTTTTCCTTCATTATTTGCAGTTTGTACACAGGCGTCATTAGGGATTCATTCGGTTTCCCTAGCAGCAGGCATTAGTCTGGCTTCCCTTTCCCCCTTCTCTCGCCAGCGCCCTTTATTTTTAGTGTCTTATTTACAGTTTGACAGAGTAACTGTAACCCTTGCAAGCTACTCCAGCGGCTTTAATCGGGGGAATAATGAGTCCTGTCTGGCGATGAATAGAATTTAGGGGACAGATTGTTCCACACTCGCCCGGTGGGGTAATTTATTTATGTGCGCACTTGTCAGGAGGAGAAAGGGACGGGGGATCTGTATGCACCGAGGACACTGCCGGCGCTGAAAGGGAAGGGAGAATGGAGCCAAACGCCCCAGATCCCGCTGCCCCCCCCCGCCCCTCCGGCAGCTGAATGCCTCCGGTGGCCGTGAACTTGGATGGGCCGAAAGCCCCATTCCCAGGCCCTCGGCACGTCAGCGGGGCCGCCGGGCGGCGGGGCTGCGGCAGCGGGCGCGGGGCTCCAGATGGGTCCGGCCGCGGCGGGCAGCCCTCCCCGGCACTGCCCGCATAGCCGCGGCACGGCCAGCAGCCCCATAGCAACCGTACAGTAGCGGGAGCACAGCGGGGGTCTGGGAAGAGAGGCAAAGCCCTCGGAAAAATACAGGATGGGTCCAGACAATGGCTCTCTCTCATATCATAAATTACACGGCAGCAACAAAAAAGGCAACGGATCCTGCCCTCTCCCCCGCTCCCACAGCCCGGGCGCTCGCTGGGCATCCCCGGGCATGGGGACGGCGGCACGAGGGGTTTCCGAGGGAGGGAGGTGGAAGCGTTGCACCTCCCAGCCCACAACACACCCTTCACCCTTTCCCTGTCCCCTGAAAGCACGTTTCCCTTGCTCCACAGCTTTTCTGCTTTCTGCCTCCCTGAGCATCCAGGGCACCAGAGCCGCCTGTTGCACCATCACTGTGGTCCTTCGGCCAGTGCTGACCGTGCCCGGGATCGGAGAGAAGCAGCTCCTGGCTCAGAAGCAGGACACTTTCTCCTTCTTCTGCTCTCGAGGGAAAAGGCCCTTTCACCCTCTTCTTCCTCTCCCTGGCTCAAGGCCGGGAGCATTTTGCATCTAGAGTGGACAGCAGCAACATCTCAGCTCGGTGTCTTCCAGGAGATGGTTGGAGCTGGACCTGGCTGCCTCGCAGCCATCCCGGGTTCCCAAGCAAAGCAGGGCAGTGGGACCCACCAAGCTCTGAGGTCACCTCAGCCAGGAGATGGGCCCCGTTAGCAGAGAGGATCCACCTTGCAGAGACACTGACAAGAGGCAGGACAGGTGTGCAGGGGGTCCCTTTGCACCCCAAACGGCCAGGCAGCACCAGGCTAAAAGAGAGGGGGGCTCCAGCTGCTCAGCCCCACACAGACACGGGGGTGCTCAAGCTCCACCTGAGCCTGTTGCTGATGTCCCTTAAACCTTGGCCCAGCTCCCACCTACACTTGGCAACTTTCCATTACAAAATAACCCCAAAGTTAGTCTAGAATTACATTTTCTACCTAAGTGAGGATTGCGTTTTAAGTAGCCAGTGTGGCATCAGGACACTTCTGCTCTGGCAACATCCTGTTCACACCTGTGTAGCCATTTTGCCTTCACTGCTCTGTCAGAAGAGTCAGGAATGAAAGGGCCACAGCCACAGACTGATTCCTGTTACCGTGGTGGTACAGAGCATCTTCCTGTTCTGGAGTTTTGCCAGCTTACCAGCATACTGGGAGAGAGCTGGGTGAGCCACACCACTTGGAGTCCAAGCAAGCACCCAGACACACCTCACCCAGCCCAGGTTCCTCTCACAGGTGAGGGGGCTACAAGGACCACGGGTTCTGGCTGCCTTAGACTTCAAAGCATGGAAGCAGCAAGTTACTGGGCAGCGTGGAGGACTAAACCAGGCAGAGAGCACTGACATGACATCTCCAGGCCACAGAGCACAGAAGAACTCATCTTTTCTGGACATCCACTGGCTGGAGGAGAATTCGTGTGATGGTCCTGGCACTTTGCCACCACAGCCTGGGACCAAAGGTGATGTGCTGGCTGTTTTGGAGCAGAAGCCTGACCAAGGGTCCTGCAGCTGGAGAGAGCCCTCAGCCAGCACGAGCACCTGAGCTGCACGTGGGGGTCTGGCAGGGTGGGGACAGTGTCTGCTCAGACCCACAGACAGGACCTCACCCCAGGGACCCTCCACCAGCCCCCGGCCAAGGGATGCTCTCAGCCCAAGAGCGATTTCAGGGCAGACCTTCCCCTTGGCAGAGAGGTTGAAACCTCTCCTCGCTCAGCTGAGCTCAAGGCGAGACAAGAGTCCTTGCACACACTTAAAAAATGCCAGAAAAGGTCTTTGCACCAGGAACCCGCCTCTGCCCTGTCGAGTGCTCTGGTGGGTGACCAGCCCAGCCCCGGGCTCAGGGGCAGCCCCTGCCCTGCTGTGTTCTGCCGGATCCCAGGGAAACCTGCAGCACCCCTGCGTCGGGCCTGGGGAGGGGGAACCTCCTCCCGGGTACAATGACTGTCTATTCTGCTGATCACAAGCCTAATCCTCTTTGGTTTTTAATTGGCATTTGGGCTAAGCTGATTTAAACCTCTTCACCTTGTTGGGTGCCCCCCTCCCCACTTCTTTCTTTTCTTTTTTTTTTTTTTGACCAAATAACAACGCTGCCATCACCAAGTCCCCGGCACAATGACAGCTTTGTGCAAGGGCGAGAGGAGAGGAAAGGGAAAGGGAGGGGGAGAAGGGAAATGTGCTGAACACACTCGGAAACAATGCGGAGTTTGTGATTCAGGCTTGACCACTGGCAAAGGAGCCGCTTCAGCTGCGCCTCGATAATAAACGCACTGTCCCTTCCCAGCACCTCTCCCCCTGCCCATCACCTCCGCCCCAGGCCAGCTGCCCACCGCCGTGGGCTCTACCTGCAGTCCCCATCCCTCCAGGGAGGCAGCTTCCCCACGCCCCGGGTGACCCACCACAGCGGTACCACATCCCAGTCTCACCAGTGCGGGGCCCACAGGGCGACGTGCAGTGGCAGGATGGGCACATCCTGGTGTCCTCTGCACCCTGTCCGTGCCTGAGCTGGTGCTGTCCCCACTCTGAGGTCCGGTGCTGGTCAGCAGCCCTGGTCAGCAGCCCTGGTCAGCAGCCCTGGTCAGCCTGGACGGACGCTGGTGTAAATCAGGATCCAGGTCACGGTCCAGGCCAGGGCCTGCCAGCAGGAGCAGGGAGAGGAGGAGGCTGCACTGGGATCAGCCGTGGTGAGGGGCTTCTGCTGAAGAAAACAAGGTCCTGCTGGCAGCTCCTCATGGCTCATGGCTTTTGGAGGGTGGGGTTTTCCATGTAACCCCCACTGCTGGGTTCGTGTCATAATGAGCCAACCTGAGCTAAAACCAAACACAACAGAAACACCTTTATTACCCCCTTCCTGCTTAACAGGCAACCCAAAGAACCCCAAAGAATCCCAAAGGAGCCCTTCGTTCCTGTGGATGAGACAGACACCTCTCCCAGGGCCTGGGGGTTGTGAGTTAACAAACCCACAAGAACAGGTGTTAAACACAGAACAAAATCCAGTTGTTTGAGACTTTGGGCCAAGTGGTCAGCAAGGTGACCACAGAGATTTTGGGTCCTCTTTTTCCCCACCACGTGGTCACCATGAGCTCTCACCAGCCCCCAAGCATTTGCCGTAGAGACACTCAGCCCATCCAGGCAGTGCTAGACCCAGTGTAAGAGCTTGGGGGAAATCTTTTTAAAAAAACTCAAAATTTTTAAAAATCCACTTACCAGGATATTCCCAGTGAACTCTCACCAGAGCCAGAGACCAATGGTTTGTCAGCCAGAAAACGAGCATCACATAGGGTGAACCCATGTCCAGCCTGGCAAGAGAGAGAAAAGAGGGTGGGAACACGTTAAATGCCAGCCCCGTGTCCCCTGGCTGGATCACAGCAGGACAGGGAGATCACAGCCGCGCTCCGGACACAGAACGGGAATCAGCAGGGGAGAAGTCATCTGGAAAACTCTCAGCATCTTTGAAACTGGGCTGGTTTCCTAACCTGAGATGCCTCTGTGGGGCCTCGTAGGGAGCAAGAGGAGCCGGGGTCTGCTCTGGGGGAATTTGAAATGGGGGAAAGCTCTCGTTGCACCATCCCCTGCCCCTGCCAGGTGCGGTGCCAGCCAGCATCTCACTGCAGTCGTGTGGCAAAGCCAACTCCAAGTACTCAAAAACTACAAGCAGGACCAAAACCCATAAATCTAAGTAAAAAAACCCACCTTCTTTATTCTTTCTTTGTCTTCTGGTGTGCTGTGTTCTCCAGGTTTCCCTCCCTGCCCAGGGCAGTGACCGCTCCACCAAGGCCCAAAGCCAAACCTGAGCCCACAGCACCCTGAGGCTGGGGGGGTTTGTCCCGGCTGCCCTGAGCACTTCACTGGGGCCGAGCACAGGGACACCTGTCACCAGCAAGAGCCTCACTGAGGGAAGAGTGGCTCAAAGGAGGAGCCTGACGGGATGCACCCTGAGACCACCACCCTCAGTGCAGCAGGAACCAAGTGGCAAAGCTCCAGCACTGCCCATCCCTGCTTGAAAATACCAAAACTGAGCAGCCCCTACCCTTTGGAGCCTCCTTACAGAATTGTTTGATATTTTAATAATATATTAATATTCACTTTGTGTACTTTCCACCTGTATGAGCTCTGCCTCCAGCTATGGCTACTCACAGGCTACACTTGGATTCAGACACTCAGTGCAGAACTGACGAGGCTTAACCGAGGAAGGGCCAGAGGAAGAGCTTGTTCTCCTGTCCAGGAGTCCCATAAGTCATCCCTAACACTACAGAAACCAGGGACAATCTGATCCTGTGCAAATGCAGTGGTGCAAAGCCAGTGAGTGGCACTGGAGGGTGCAGAGCAGATGCCCAGACAATGCCCAGACCCATCCTCTCCTTCCAGCTCCGCTTCCGACACATTCCTGTGCCCCATCCCAGGGAAAGAACCAGAAAAAAGGAAGGAAAAAAAAATCCCCCAGCATGGACTGAAGTTTATAAATAAAAGCAGTGAGAAATGGACTAAGTAGCTGCAGCTTAGCCCGAGAGCTAAGAGCCTTAGCGCATTTTTGCAAGTTTTAGGGAAGCATTTCCCATTCCTGACTAAGCACGTTTGGCAGGCGGAGTGGAGCGCGTGGCCACACACCCTTCACAGCTCCAGCTGAAGGGCTACAGGGGTGACAGTCACCCCTTCCCCAGTCCCTTCCCACCTCACAGACCCCACCAGGGACCAGGCTAGAGCCAAGCTCAGCCACGTTCCCCATGGGGCTGCCCCCAGCCAGGCGTGTCTGGGGCTCCGGAATCAGCCCACGAGCAAAAAAATGTGATTCATTTTTCTTCTAGGGATAGATTTTGAGTTGGTTTTAATCTGCTTTCAAAATTCCCGTCACACCAGGGTTAAACTCACTCAGCATATTTAGGCTTTTAAGTTTGCAGGTCTCATGGCAACAGAGGGATGGGGAGAAATTTAAAAGAACAACAAACGCGGCCTCACGGAACACCAAGATTTTCACCTAAACCACAAACCTCTTGCAAAGGGGTCTTCAGGTAAAACACCCCAATATATTTCAAGTGCTGTAGTAAAATTACCACTTCCCACCCCACCAGTTGTGTGAAGAGATTTTTCCCCTCTCTCAGATTAACCTCAGCACAATAACTTTGTGCCCACAGATCACCCGGACCAGGCGAAGCCTCTCATGCCCCAGCCCACCTCACACAGGAGGGGATGAAGCCACTCTTGTTTCACATTGATTCTTCTCCCCTTCCTTAACCAGCCATGAAATGGTTTCAGCAACAGAAAAAATGAGGCCACTGAATTTTTCTAGTCCAAAAGAGGGAGGAGGGGTAAAAAAAATAATTAAACAGCTGTTTTCCTAATGTTATCTCAGTACACAAAGAATGAAACGTCATCTAGTGCATCTAGGAAAAAATTCTGCAGCCAAGCCTCAAGCCCCACAATGTCCCCAGGAGGCACAGAGGGCATTTGGAACAATAATTTTTAAAAAATACAGTAAAAAAAGATGACAGAGCTGCCTTTGGTGCCATTCCTGCTGCAAAACTCGGAGGCGAGATGAAAAGAGGCTGATTTTGGGGCGAGGGTCGGTGCCTTGCTCGCGGCCGGGGGAGTTCACGGCTGCGACGCCTCAACATCAGGGGGAGAAGGGAAATCCCGAATCACCGCTGCCAAAGCTGGGATGAGCCCCTCGGAGCCAAGGGTCCCATGGTGAGGTGAGGATGAGCCCCTCGGAGCTGAGGGCCCCACAGCAAGGCCGAAATGAGCCCCTAGGAGCCAAGAGCCCTGCAGTGAGGCCGGGATGAGCCCCTCAGAGCCGAGGGCCGCATGGCGAGGTGAGGATGAGCCCCTCAGAGCCGACGGCCCCGTGGCGAGGCCGTGGCGGGGATGAGCCCCTCGGAGATGAGGGTCTCATGGTGAGGCCGGGATGAGCCCCTCAGAGCCGAGGGCCCCGTGGCGAGGCCATGGCACCCGGAGCAGCAGACCAGGCCCCAAGCAGGGCCTGTCGGGCCCGATGGCCGCCGCTGGAACGCTCCCAGAACGCTCCCAGAACGCTCCCAGAACGCTCCCGGAACGCTCCCGGAACGCTCCCGGAACGCTCCCGCCCGCGTGGCGAGGGCCTCGCTGAGGCGATCGGCCATTTTACACGGCGGCTGCCTAAAATGGTGGCTCCCACCTTGCTTTCCCCCTCCTGCTCCCGCCTCAGCACGCATGCACCCACGGGGAGGGGAGGGACAGGGCCGCGGCCCCCCGCACGCGAGGGCGCCGGGAACGGGAGCCAAGATGGAATTAGAGGCAGAAATTAAAGGAGGGGAAGGGGGGGAAGCGGGAGAGGATGCGCCTCGCCTCGCCACGGCCTAGCCAGCGATGGTTGGCTTTGTGCGTCCTGCGGAAGGGAGAGGCAGGAAGGCCTCGAGGGGGGAAAAATGGGGGGAAAGAAGGGGAAGAAAAAGAGCGTTTGGGTGAGGATGGCAAGGGGCAGGGATGCACGGGGGTGCGGGGAAAAAAAATCTTCCCTTCTTTCTTCACCGACCCCCCTTCACCCTCCCCGCAATCCCGCTTTGACTTTTCCCACAGAAGTAGCCAACCTCCAAGAATGCAAATGACATTCATTATGCAAATGCATGCAAATCAGGTTTAACTATCGGAAGAAGGGCTCGGAATTTCTAATGGATTAACTCTTTCCTGCGCGGCCCGGATAACAAGAGCCCTGGTGTCTTCCTTGGGGCTTTGTGCTTGGCAGCCCACGCCGGGCACCCCGACCCACACCCCTCGGTGGGCACGGCGGGCCCTGGGGAGGAACAAAGCATCGGGAAAACATCAACAACAACAATAAAATCCCTACTGGCGTGGGAGCGGCTGCCCCTTCGTTAAACGATGTGGCAGGAGACAAGACAAAGCAGGCTTAAGCGCGGAATTGGGGGGAAAAAAATGGAAATGGGAAAAGAAAACAAACGGAAAAAAATAACCCCAAAAATAGAAAAACAACAGCAACAACCACAACAAAAAAGGAAAAATAAAATGAACGAAAAATGAAACATTAAAAAGGAAAATAAAAAGGAAAACAAAGAAAAAGGAAAATAAAGAAAAAGGAAAATAAAGAAAAAAGAAAAATAAAAAATAAATGGAAAAATAAAATAAAATAAATATTTGGAAGGGGAAAAAAAGGAAAGGAAAGAAAAGGAATAGAAGGGAAAGAAGAGAAGCAGGCCGCTCTTGGCAGAAGGTGAAGCCCTGCGGTGGTGCAGCAGCGAAGGGTCCTGGCAGCCACAAGGGTCTGGCTGCTCACACCGAACCCGCTCACGGGGATGGCCTTGGAGCCTCTGGCTCTTCTGCTGGAAAGAGAGTCGCAAAACACCAAGATCCCATTCCTCTTTTTTTTTTTTCATTGTTTTCATTTGGGGAAAAAAAATTACGATTTCCTCCAGTGCTGGGTGAGCCCGTGGGCCGCCGGGGAGGGAGGACGGAAGGAGCAGAGGGATGGCAGTGGTGGCACTGGGGCCCCAGTCCACAGCCCTGTGACCTGTCCAGCATCCTGGGATGCTCGGAGTGTGTTTGAAATGTGCATGGCACCAGTGTGGGACCACTGCCCCACTCCTGCAAGCCTTCCTAAAAATCCTGATCCCTCATCCCAGCCCCAAAAGTGAGAAGGCCCCAGTGCTGGGCACTGAAACAAGGAAATTCCAGGTAGTGACCTAGTGCTCACCGAATGTTGGGACTGCAGGAATTATGAATATTACAATGGGCTGTAAACTGGAGAAATAGATGCATGGCAGAATTCTAAATATTTTATAGCAACATTGTATTGGTTCACAATAATAAAGCACTTTAGGATTATTGCTGTGTTTTGTCCAAGAATTATTCCTCATCTGTTCCAAAACCTTCTGATTTTTCTGGTTTTTTTCTATACCTCCTTTTACATTTGATCTTTTTTTCCCAATCCACTCAAAATCTCTCGTTACTTGAGGTGTTAGGTGTTAAGTGCAGCAGCAATAATCTGTGCAAGGGCAAGCATTTCCCAAATTTTAGGGGTTTGGTTTGAGACACCACAAAAATTACTGTTTTAGATCCAGTTTGCTGCGCTCTGAAATGCACAAGCTCAGAACTACTGGTCAGTTATAAAAAAAATAAACCCTTTTATTTCATTAAGCTTGTTCAAGCCTAATAAGGTCTCTGCAGAGGGTAAAATATACTTGAGGTGAGCACTTTGGCAAACCCCTTTCCCTAGGTTTAATTAAAAAAAAAAAAAAAAAGGGAGGAAAAATAAATAAATAATAAATATTACTTAAAAAAAAAAGGCACCAGTGATTTGGGGTTTTTTATGCCTTCTGTCCTCCAACTCATAGAAGCAGGAGCCTTGCTCTGCTCTCCTCATCCCATTTTCACTCCAAGCCCCAATTTCCAAGTTCACACATCCTTCCAAAACCGGAATTGGGTGATTTTTTTTCTTTTTTAATTAGTTATTGGAAAGCATATTAAAAAAAAAAAAAAAGGGAGGAAAAATAAATAAATAATGAATAATATTTAAAAAAAAAAAAAAACAACAACTAAAAACCACAAAAAAACCCCCCAAAAAAAAAAAAAAGGGAGGAAAAAGCCAAGTCCTGTGCAGGGGGAGGCTGGAGGGGGCCGGTGGCCGCAGCCAGGCCCAGCCGTGGCCGGGAGCTGCTCCTCACCACTGACCAACACACAACTGCATCGTCCTGGCGTGGGGCTGGCAGGACAAACCCCGCAGCCGCTGCCTCCCGAGCACCCAAACAGCACAGAAATGGCCATTTCCTGGGACAGCCAGGAGTCAGGGAGCATTAACAGGTACCTGGTGCCACGGGCATCCCGGGGCTGCGGCAGGACCGGCCTCGGGCTGCAGGGCACAAAACCAAGGCTGGGTTTTAGCACAGTGCAGGCAAAGAGCGGGGCAGAAATTGCTGGTTTTAAAAACTCCAAGTGCGGTCACGTGAAAAGGGGTTTGGGTCCATCTCCAAAAGTGATTTTTAAATTTTTGATAGTTTTTTAAAAATTTGTTTAGAAGGCCTCTTGTTCATTCACCTCTCATTCCCTTCACCTCCCCTCCCTATCAAGTTTCACTGCCTGTGTCCATACCTATTTCAGACCCATTTGTTCTGATTTCCCCCATCCTTGATGCACTTCTTTGGCCCTGGAAAACTCCTGAAGACACCCAACTGCAGCCTTTGGGCACAGGGTGGGTAAAGAGGTGCCGTGGGCATTTGTAGCCTCTACATCACCCCATTAAAAATGCAACTTCCAACGTGTTTTAGACCCTTGTCGCTAGAAATCATAGCACACCCTGGGAGTGTTTATCGACACAGGGGGTGGAATGGACCCTAGCAGCTTCCACAGTAATTTCTTGTGTGGAGGGACCTGCAAACTCTCTGGGGTGAAGGAAGAATGGTGGGGTTGAGAAATTACAGTGGAAGTATATTTATTGAAAATATATTGTGGACAATAATTTCAAGAATAAATTCAATCTCAGCAAGGCGCAGGGGCTGCACATCCCATGGGAAATAAGCAAGAGGAACAAAGTGACCCCATGCAGCCACTTTCTTCCCCATTTCTCCCACCAGCCACTTAAAAAGCCACTGCCCAGTCTCTGCCAGATGCCAAGGAGTTTTCTGCCTCAAACCCTCTGTTTTCCTCCCAAGCCCCACGTTCCCTCCTTGCCAGAGGGTGTTTTCCAGGAGGGCACTCAGCAGCAGGCTTTGCATGGCCACGCCGTAGGGAAAGGAGCGGCTGGAGAAGGTGCTGCTGGTCCCTGAATGAATCCGGGATCAGATCACAAAAGATTAGCAAAGGCAGCAAAAAAATATCCTGGACAGAGCCTCATGGAAACCCCACGTTCCTGGCAGCAGGAGATACCACCGGGGATGACCAAACCAACCTTCCCAGTGGAAAAGAGCCTTGAAAGTCTCAAGCTGCTGTGGCAAAACCTCCTGGTTTTCCTAGCAAGCAGGGTGTTGGGTGTTTTAAGGAAGGTGTGGGGTTTGGGGCTGTTCTGGGTAGCAGAAGGATTCCCTCCTGCATGCCCACACCGGCACCGGGGCTGCCAGGAGTCACCTGGGGATCGCCCGACACCAAGAAACAATTAAAGCGCTTCTAGGGAGAATCCCAACTTTTCACCACCGCTGTTAAGGCCAAGAGGAAAAGAGGAATTTTGCAGGAGCCACTTAAACAGCCTTGTGGTAGCTGATGCTCGTCACCTCTCAGGATGCAATGGGATGTGAAAGCAGCCTTGGACCACAAAACAATTTCCCATGGAATCACAGAGAACATTTGGGTTTTGATTATCAGGCCTTGAAAAATGCAGGAGGCAGAGGCTCTCGATACTGTTATTTTTGGAGGGCTCCTGATACTGTTATTTTTAGCCTGGTTTAACTCATCTCACAAGCCCTTTTTTTTACAGCCAGCTCACCAACCTTCCAGGGCCAGATTTTTTTTT
>VYXC01005557.1:486661-499293 GCA_013397175.1 Platysteira castanea | reverse complement strand
ACACCCACCTCCCGCGCCTGGAGTGCAAAAAAAAGAAAAAAAAAAAAAAAAAAAAAAAAAAAAAAGACCCCCAAAAAACCCCACACGCAACACAAAAAAATTCAATCCCACCACCCTTTTTTTTCCTAATTTTCCCAAAGAACTGGGAGGCGTGAGCACTCGAGAGTCAAATTTGCCCAGGACCCGCGTTCCCTAAGAAAGCAGGGCTCATTCGCCTTCCACAAACTCCGCAGTGGCAACAAAAGTCCCTTTCAAGCCCTTCCAGACGCAAGTCCTTCAGCTCAATTAGTCAGGCACACAGAGACACAAAAAAGCCTCCCATTCAGGGTAGTGGCTGGCTGTGGAGGACAAGGGCGAAGAAAGGATCTTTCTCCCACGCTTTCACTGGGTGTCATAACAGGCAGAAAGCCCTCTTACGGGGGGATTATTGGAGATAAGAGTCCGATGGAGGGGCTGGGGCAGGAGCTAGGGCTGCAGGAGGAGGGGAGGAGGGGATGGGATGGGGCTGGGGTGGGAGGTTGCGGCTCCCAAGGTCGGGTGAGCACGGCCGCTGACGGCATCGAGCCCCATCAAAAATGTTTTTAGAAAAAATTACGATATTTCCCCCCACCTTGTACACACACGCGCAGAATAATCCCGGTTCTCCATGGCAACCTGCTCCGTGGCCATCCCTCGCACCAGAGCAGGGAGGCAGCTTGCTTTCACTCCGGCATCTCTGCCAGCTTGTCCCGGTGCTGGCACAGCCTCAGCCGAGCTGGGCAGAGGGGCCGGGCAGGCTTCCTCCTGCTCCCTCTTCTCCAAAAATCAGTGGTTTTCTAGAGCAAAGGGCCTCAAGGAGATGCGCGGCTCCATGGGAAAGCTCTGCCTCCAGAAACCCAGCCAGCCCTGCTGATGCTCCTGCAGATGGGTGGGTTTAATGATGAAAAGACCCTTTCTCATTAAAAAGAAGAAGAAGAAGAAAAAAAATGTGTGTGTGTGCTAGTGGGTTTTGTTGTTCAAAGGCAAAACAAAGGGGAAGAAGAGAGAAAAATCTCCAGGGAGTGGAATTGGTCTGCAGAACTGTGGGGTGGGGCGGTGGCCCAGGGCCACTCGCCCTCCATGGTCCCTCTCCAGGCCAGTGCAGCATCCCGAGCCCCCAAACCTCCCCCCAGCCAGAGGGGTCAATTGCTGCACCTTCTGGCCGGGCCCCAGCAGGAAGGAAGGTCCTCTGGATGCTGACAGTGCCCTGCAGGATTAGCCGAAGCTCCTGAGTGAGTTACGTGCCTAATTCCCTTGAACAACCCAAGTTATACTGTTCATTCCCCATCGCTTTCCCACTGACTCTATGCGTGGCTGTGGGAGCCAGTGCCCCTCCAGATCTTTTCAAAGGTACGATTCCTCTCCCAAAAGCAGGGTGACAGAGGCAAATTCAAAGCAAATGCCAGAAAATTTGGGTTTTTTCCCTCCTGCCCAGACCCAAGCCCCTGCCAATTGCTGCTGCAGGATCATCCCCTCTTGCGGCACCATCGAGGAGCAGGTGACAAGAACATCCAAGTTCAGCGACATTTTACAAGGATCAGGGAGGGAATATAAACTCTCCAGCTCAGGAACGGAAAGCCAAGAAACTCTCTTGGAATACATTATCCCGTAATTGTAGGGTTTCAAGCACTTTCCTCCCAAGCAGCTGGTGCCTGCTGATGCCAGAGGAAGGTTATTTGGCTCAGACACATTCCTGCCTGGTTCAGCCCGGGAATCCCTAAAACAATCCTCTCCTGTGAAATACTGTAGAAGCTGAATATTCCAACCAACCAAAACAGCAGAAATTTACTAAAAGATGGAGGGGGAGAGACATGAAACAAAGCAGACTCCTTAGGGACAACCCTTCCTCCTTCCCAAAGAGCACTTTGTGCCTCCAAAATGGTGAAGAGGATCTGGGGGATCCCCTTTCCCTTTCCCAGAGCTCACACACTCATCCAGAAAATCTTTTGTGTTTTGGAGGGGTTTTTTTTCAATAAAAGGTGAGCTTCCAGCAGGCAGGAGCTTGCTGAAGGTCAAATTAAACCTGGTTTACCTGCCTTGACCTAAACAATGCAAGATGAGCCAACAGTCCCCTGGAGCCACACAGGGCTCAAAACCAGGCCATCCCACCGCCAGTGAGTATCCAGTCTTTTCCATTCCCAACACTTATTAATCAGTGTTTTTCTTCCCCTCTGAGAACCTGCATTTTCTCTCTATCCCAGACCAAGCTCCACCTCATGTCCTCCACTTGCCTGTGAAAATGCATCGCACGAGACCAGGCAGTTAAAGCCAGCAGATGCACCCAACATGGATGCTCCCTCCTCCTGCACCAGCATCCTGGCACTGCCCCTTTTGTCCCTGCTCCAGCAACATTAAAAAGCCCTGAAAGTGGAATTACAATTATTTTTACACCTAGCCTGGGCTGTCAAAGTCGAAGCTCAAGCCATGGCCGTCGATGCTGGGTGGGGATTACACAGCTTTAGCTGTACAGTTACAGATGCCGGGTCCAAGTCTGCTCTCAGCTGCAGCCGGATAAACCCTGGAGTTATACAGTGCCGAGAGACTGTGATCCACTGATAACCAGAGACGGATTCAGCCAGGAGAGCCGGTCCAAGACCTCCCCATCAGCCTTGCAGACCTCAGTGCGTACGGACACTCCCCAGCCATAAACCCAGGATTCGGGGCATCCCCCTCCACAGCAGGCACGGGACCCCTAAAACAAAATTTCCCATCTCTTTTCCTGCAAAACTACCCAGGGCCATCACAGCCCTGCCGGCAGCAGATCCTGCCCGCGCCCGGCGGCCGCCAGCCCTTCCTCAGCTCGTACAGCGAGCGGGGCCGAGCCGGGAGGTGCCGGGGCTCACGCACACGTCCCTTTCCATATCCGTCCCTGAAAATCCCGCCGGCCCAGCCGGAACGCGGCCCCAGGACTGTGTTTAGGGCCCCCCCGGCATGCTGGCAGCGCTGTCACACAAGCCCGGGCCAGCACAAGCTCCCGCCGCCGCGGCGGGCAGCGGGGAGAGCGGAGCTGCCAGCGCGGGCGGCCAGAACCGCGGCTCCGCTTTCACATCCAATCACCCCGGCTGCATCTGAGCGACCTGCCCGCTGACGCTCGCCTCCTCCCAGCAGCCTGAAGACCACAGAGCTCATCATTTTCCTTCCAGCTGTACCCCCCTCGGGGCACTGTCACCCGCTCCCCCCGGGCAGGGTGCGGGAGAGCCATCCGGTCCCTTTTGCTGGGCACCCAGCACCGCGTTTGCACCCTAGGATGGGGGGGTAATTCGAGAAATCCCCTCTCCTGCCACACAGAGATCGGCGCCGGCCACCCCAAAATCACCCCAGGGTGCTGCAGAGCACCTTGCAAAGCGCCGTGCACCAGTTACGGCCAGACCGCATCGGCAAAGCCGCGCTGGGGACGAGGACAGCGTGCTCCTGCCCGCACCCCTCCTCCAGCCTGTGCTCCGCGACGGGGGCACCGGGGCCCAGAGCCCAGACGGTTAATTCCGAGCATCACCCCAGCCTCCGTTCCCACACACCCGCCACTTGCTGAAATTAAAGCAGGGCCTGATCTGATTCCTATGGCGGCTTAGCGCGCCCACTCAGCCGGTTTATCATAATCCCGACATAAAAATCGCTCCCTTGAAAACGCTCAGGGGTTTGAAGCCCTGATTGTTTGAAGAGGAAAGACTCTGTTCTCAGCACAAAGATGTGCTCCCCTCTCAGCCCCGGTCCGGCAGCTGGAGGCTTCAATCAGCATTTCTGACCCCATAGGTACCCAGGGCAGGAACCCTCACGCTTTCCTTGGCACAGAGATCCCCCCAACCCCAGCCTGACCAGCCGGGCCACGCGGCACCCCAAAAAGAGCAGAGCTTTGAGGACTGGTGCTGGGAACAAGTCACCCTGCTGCAAGAGCATCTCTAAAAACCATCTCCTCTCCCTCCAAATGCAGCTGCGATTGCTTGCAGGAAGGAATTGTATCTATGTATTTCAAAACTATACAGATACACACGAATTCCTATCCTATTGGTGTGATTTCTTTGTGGTGGCACTGCAGTGCTATTCCACACCTGCCCAGCCCAGCGTGCATGGGGCTGTGCCGGGAGGACAAGGGGCACTTCATGTACTAGGGACACCTCGAAGGGCTTGAGCCACCAGGGCCTCCTTTTGTTTTCATCTTAAAACCGTAAAAGGCTGGCAAAAAATTCCTCCAATGGGGAAATGTCTGTTTTCCTCAAACACCATAAAATCATGATTTTTTTAAAAAAACATTTTAAACTACTTTTCATCATTCGGGGCTGAGAATTTTCAAATATGAAATGTAAAAATTATACATATTCTATCCATCACAAAGTAAAAGTTCGTATCCCCTGCAGCACTGAGCAGCACAAGTATTTCTGCCCTTTTGCCAGCCCCCGACCCACAGCACTCCGTTCATATGATGAGAGTGGTGCAAAAGGGCTTTGGCCTCAGCAACAAACTGCTCTGCTGCATTTCTGCCAACATGAGCATTAAAGACAGAAGCTAAAGGGGATCTACGGAGTGAAATTAATAATTTTTACCAATTATATTTGTACAGGCTCGCTCTCCTCAGTGGCTCACTGAAGCAGGGAAAAATGAGTATTGCATCTGCTCCCTTTTTTTTCCCCCAGCTCCAAACTGCTGCTAAGCAAGAGAAGAGATGTGGAGAGCTGATACCTCACTCCTGAACGAGTGTGTCTCCTATTAATGTCTCCAGCAGTTATGTGGCCAGAAGGGAGAACAGAGTAGACAGTGCTGAGTGTTAACCAGTCAAATCATAGTGTCCAAGCAAGCTTAAACGGCCACATGTAAACTGCAATTTGGATCAATGTCACGCAAACACGCAGGGCTTACTGCTAGTGCACTCCAGGAGTAAATCAGGGAGAAAAGGGGAAAAAAATTTAAAATCAGCTGTTTGCAAGACTATTCCAAAGCCCTTGGAGAGAGCCAAGCTCGCAGCCACACGGACAGTCCCGCCACTGGAAATGGTTACCCTCCTCAACAAAAACTCCAATTAAAAAGAAATTCTGCCCGGCCCAAGAGCGACGTGCTCCGGCAGCACCCACAGGCCCCAGGGACCACAGCAGATCTCGTGGCACCAGGCACCCCAAGGCACCCATCCAACGGGTGAGGGGCAGCGAGTGGCTGGAACTGGTTCCCATTTCCCTCCCAGGCTGGGAGCACAAAGGGATGGGTGGTGAACATGGAGGTGCTTTAGCCCCACAGTGTCACCACATCCCTGAAAGGCGGTGGGGGTCACAAGGATTCTAAAGGGAGCTTTTTGCAGCTGGGAGTGAGGTGCACAAGCTCCAGAGAGCCAGGCTGGGCCTGGTGGCTTTAAACCCACCCCTTCCATCGCCAACCAGCACAGGCACCTCCTGCCCCTGGCTCCGGGCCCTCCACACATGGTTTGCTAAATTCTTGGACGAGTTTTGTCCTTGTCCCAGTTTACATCCCCCCACTCCTGCTCATGCCTTTGTTACAGCCAAGAAGTGACACCATCAAAATCAGCCTATGGCAGTGCCGCACAGACCAGGATTGGTCACCCAGGAACACCAAAAGATGCTCACACAGCACCGCTCCCAGCCCCTGATTGGAGAAAAGGCGCCTTTCCCCCTCCTTGAGGGGAGCCACTGGCCAATGGTGGATGGCACGTGGCAGCTTCCCAGTGCTCACCCAGAATAAGAGTCCCTCGTCCCCCTGGGGAGCCACCGCACCCCTTCACACCCAGGCTTTGGGCCACTGCTCAGTGCCAATGTCTGCCCACAGACGTGTCCCGGTCCGTCAGCCTGGCTGGAGTGGCAACCACCCAGCTGGGCCAGCAAGAGTTCTGCTGGCTCGGGGTGCCTGGGAAGGATGAATGAGGAGAGCTCCACGCGGTGACATCCCGCTTTGTCACCAAAGCCGAGGGTGTCCAGCTTCATCCTACGAGATGCTCAGGGTGTGAGCATCCGTGGAGGATCTCTCCCCTTCCTTGGAGGGTGCTCTGCCTCTCCACGGACCAAAGCTCCCGGAGCTGGCTCCCTGTTGCGCTGTCCTCTGCGGTGTCCCTCTCTGACTGGGGACAAACCACCCAGCCAGGAGTGCAGCACTTCACTCCCCCCAGGGAGGAGCAGCAGGACGGCAGCAGAGAACAGGGAATCAAACAAGAGCTTGTAAGAACTTCCCTACATCCCCATCACTGTCAGCATGGGCTGCAGGAACAGCACCAGGAACAATGGCAGCACCCAGCTGAACCTCAGTGGGAAGATGGAAAGATGGGAAGAAGGTTTTCCCTAAGCTTTCCTCAAGCAGATCACTACAAGAACTCCCAGTTAACACATGCACTAAATTATTCTGAATTACAGGGCCACGGGTGAGGGGAAAAAATCTCTTGTTTATTAATTTCAAGCAAGCATATGAGCAGGATAAATCCTTCACTTCACATCCAGCACTACAGCCCTTCCCCGAACGAAGTGCCAGGGACAGTTCCTTCTGCCCTTTTGGTTTTTGTAAAGATCCCAATGAGCACATGAGCCAAACGAGCGGGTCCAGCACGGGTCAAAAGTCAGCTCATTTCTACATCTCTCACAAGAGGGTTTTCATAAAGTCACAAAGCTATAATTGCTCCTTTCCAAAATTAGTTCAGGTGCCGTCACCCACATTAGCTCTTTATTATTATAAAGTCTTTTTTGGTTTGGGGGATTTTTTTCCTCCTTGGAATCACCGTTCTGGTATTATTTTATCTTAATCCACCATGAGATCTTTGTGTTCTTCTAAGCAAGATCAAGACACCTTTTCAAATAGGTTGCTGTGTTTTGCAGGTGGCATCTCAGGCACCCAGTCTGACTATTAAAAGCAAGTGGGAAGCCCCCAGTTCACCCCTTTAACCCAGAATTCCCTTCTACGATAGAGCAGATTAAAAAATCCCAGTTTCCATAAGGAAGAGGTTGACGCATAATCCATGAAAGAGGGGTTCCAAGAAAGAACCAGCATCAATTTGCAGAGAAGATAAATTAAGCAAAATCAAGTTCCCCAATTAGTCTCATGCGGTTCCACACACAAGTTTATATATATACGCATAAATATATATGTATATATACCTTTGTAAATCCCCAAATTAGAATCTTGAGTCCATTCAAAGAAACGTTCATAGACAAAGGGTTAAAAGAAGAAAGAAAGCATTTGGATAGAGACACAAGGGAAGAAAAACAAAGAAAACTGCAAGAAACCATTTTCCAAATCACCGTATCCTTCTTTCTAATACTGATATCAAGTTAAAGCTGTCAGGGAGGAAAATATATGTCTCTGTAAAACAGATAGGGGAGAGGGGGGAGGGAAGGTAGAAAAAAGGAAAAAGAATCCAGCACTCGTATTTGCAAAACAACCATTAATAAACATTGCTCTGTTGCTGCTTTATTAAACAGATAATCCAACACAGTAATCTGTATTGATTTATGGATTCTCTGATGCTCTACAGCTGGTTATGCAATGAAAGTTCATCCTTGATCTGTAGTCTGGGTCCTGGACTTAACTAATTCATAATCTGATTGGAAGTTTTACTTTGTTAATTCAATTACAGTTAACGGCCGAGGAGAGAGCGACAACATCTTTGTCTTTCTCAACACAGACGGTTTCTTCCCATGCCCAGAATCAGTAAACTCTTAAAATCACAGGAGGCAAATAGGTTCTTAAAAAAAAAAAAAAAAAAAAAAAATCCTACCTCGGGTTTTAATTCCAGTCTCTGAAAGTTGTCTTTTCCCCCTTTTTTCCGCCTCTCATTTCCTTTCTCTTCTTTTTATTTTTTTTTCTTTTAATTTTTTCTTTTCCTCTTCTTCCTTTTGATGAATTTCCTTTCTTCTCCACATCCTCCTCAGGCGTGTAATGGGGTTATTTTTACTTTCGGTTATCTAGCTTTATGAAGAATCGACACCACTCATACAGCTAGATAACCAAAGATAACAACCAACCCCTGGAGTCTACAGCATCAGCAGGAAAAAGCCAACCTCCTCTTCTCCAGGGGTCCGGGGGCACGTGGCTTTTAGGGAAGGAACGAGGGAGGAAAACGAATAAAAAGAGATGCAAATATTAGCAGCCGGATCCATAAAACCCTCACCCAGCTACAGCCCTGGCCCTGCTCCCGCAGCCCAGCCAGCCCAGGGCACAGAGTCCTGAGCATCACTGGGACAGGCAGGATCAGGCCCCTCGGAAACACAATTTGGAGCAGAATTGCAGGATAACCACGCAAGGGCTGCCTATTTTCTGCCGAGTTTCAATTTGTTTCATTTGCAAACCAAATGGTATTCTGCAGGTGCCGAGAATTAAGCCCACATTATTTTTAATAACTATCAAATTAATGCATTCAAACTGGTAATAATCAAAGCAAATATAATTTGCGCCCACAACTTAAAATATGCGTAAAAGACCAAAAGGACATTTCCCCACCCACAAATGCGTTTAACGCTCTCTAAACAAAATGACTGCGAGAAAAACCTGCCGGTTAATATAAATAGTAACTTGTGATGCTTTGGATTCAGCCAAGATCTGGGGGAATAGCGATGAATAAACACGGAAAACACAGAGGAAATGATGAAAGGGGTGGAAGGGAGGAAAGAAGGAAGGGAGCGACTCCTGCTCGCGGCTCAGGACCCCGGCCCTGAGCAAGGACCGCGCATCTCGGGCAGGGACCGGGACCCGCATCCCTCCGTTCGTTCAGGGGGAGAGCGCAGCTTTCCCCCGGTAGGGAACCGCATCCCTCGCTTCCCTCTCCCCTATCCCTCCGTCCTTTCTTCTTTCGCGGGGAACACGCATCCCTCCGTCCTTCCTTCGAGGGCTCTGCTTCCCTCCATCCTTCCTTTCTCCGGGGGTGGGGGGAAACCCTCATTCTCCTTCTCCAGAGCGACCTGCGTCCCTCCACCCTCTCCCTTCCTTCGGGGAGGAACGTGCATCCCCCCACCGTTCCCCCGCTCCAGGGCAGCCCGCACCCCTCCATTCTTCAGGGAAGGAACCCGCATCCCTCTCCTTCCCCGTGGCGCCCCGCATCCTTCCCTCCCGCCTCCACCCGCGTCCCTCCCCTCGCCGAGCGACCCGCTCCGCTCCATCCCTCTTTCACCTGCATCCCTCTTTCACCCTTCGCGCTGCGGGGAGGCGCGGAGCCCTCGCTCCGCCGAGACAGCGCGGCTCCGCCGCCGCCGNCACCAGCGCCGCCATTCCGCGCTCTCCTGCTCGGTGCCACCACCGTCAGCACCTCCGCCGTCACCCTCAGTCGCCATCGCCAACATCGCCCTCATCGCCACCACCATCTTCATCGCCACCCTCATCACCATGGACTTCGCCGCCCTCGGCACAACGACCCTCGTTGCCGTCGCCATCGCCACCACCCTCAGCACCACCGACCACCACCCATCGCCGCCACCCATCGCCACCACCCATCGCCAGCACCAAGCGTCTCCTCCACCAGCCGTGACCGTCCTCCCACCACCCACCTCTCCAGCTCACCACCTCCGTGCCCCCGAGCTCAGTCTCCCTTTCTCGGGGAAGGGAAGCCCACACCACGCCAGTGCCAGGGCCTGGCCGCAGTGTGCAGATCCCGGATGGAATCAAACACTGCTTTACTTCTGTAGTTTTAACCCCACCATTAATTACCCTTTGATTTCCCTGCTATAACACAGATCCCATTAAAAAAACCACCAGGATTTTTCCTTGAAGAAGAGCAGAATTTTGGGGCTGGGCCTTTTCATTTTCTCTTAAAGTTCTCTTTGGCTTGGAATTTTTTTTCCTAGTGGAAAGCCAGCTGGGTTTGGGTCTTTGAGTTTGGGCTGGGAAGTTACTCATGGCTTTTGTCTCTTTCCCAGAGCCGGATTCTCCTGCTGCCACCACCAGTGCAGCAAGTCCACCCTATCAGGGCCCTCTTTCCCAGTTGCCCCAACTGGCAAAATGGGAGCCCACGGGGCTGGCCCCCATCAGGCCCAGCACTTACAGCCCTGCCTGGGAGTGGGGAAAGGGGGATGGAGGATGTGGAAATAACCCCAAAATATCCTGGCCCCGCTTCGCGGGGCTGAGGCTCTGCCCCCCAGGACTGTCGCTGTTCCGCCGACAGCCCCTCCCCGCGGCCTCCCGCCTGCCTTCCCTGTGAGCCCCCGCCCGCACAAAAGGGTTTGGGGTGTGGTGTGCTGCGCCTTTCCCCTTTCCCTTCGTCCACTTCCAGGCTTGGGTGGGGGGGAAAACAGATTTCGGGAAGACCCTGTGGGTGCTCACGGTGGGTGGGGGAGCCTGCAGCACCCACTGAAGGCACCCAGGGGTCCCCGCTCCCGCACCCCCTTCCGAACTGCAGCCTCCCACTCCTTTTAGGCAAAGGGCCCTCCCCGACCGCTCCCGGCGCCGCTCGCACCCCGGGGTCGGCGCTCCCCGTGATTTTTCCCTCCGTGGTTCCCCCTCACCCACCTGGGCCGCGCTCCCCACGCCAGCGGCTTCTCCTCCGTGGGCAGAGCGGGGTCGGGGGTGAAGCAGCGGCCGGAGCCGGACCGGGGCTCTCTGCAAGAGAAGGCGCAGAGGGGGCGGTTAAAGAGGCAGCAGCGCCGCTGGTGCCCACGCAGCCCCCACGGCGTGGGTGTCCGTGGAGCAGCCCGCGGGGTCCCGGCAGGGCCGGCTTTAACCATTCCCCACCCTCACTGAGATGGGATTTTAGGGACACAACCGCACGCCTGCCCTTTTTTTATTCTCCTCGTTATTAAATTCACGTATTTTTTCCCCTAAATTTCTATTTCAGTCCTCTCCAGAAATTATAATTATTTTTTAGCCTGCCTAAAGAAGAAACACGACGAATTTTGAGATTTATCCTGAAAAAGGCTGCAAAGACAGGGATTTCGCTTTCAAATTTGAATTCACTCTGGGATTACCCCGATGACAGTGCATTTTTATTTCTAATTTTATTTAATACTAACGTCGCGTTAGAACCAGCCCGATCTGGGAGGCTTTAGGGAAGGACACGAGCGATTTGCAGAAAATGCTCGGATGTGTTTTGAGTGTCTTAACAAATAAAAACCTGCTCCGTGCTTTGCTGTCCTTGTGGGGGAAAAAAAAATCCAAACCGCAAGGAAGCAGCAGGAGCCGCCGGCGCGATCGCGGGATCGCCCCTGTAACGGCGGATTTGAGGATTTCCAGCCTTAAAATCTCCACGCACACCAGCGCATAAATAAAAACTTAATTTTCCGGGGGCTGAAAACGAAGCCGAGCTGGGCAGGACCTGACCTGATGGGTACAATGTGTTTTTTTGCAGAGCCAAGAGTCCACGTACGACCCGAAAAATAGCCCAAAATAAGCCCGGGTTGATTTTTCCCTGTGCACTCTTTAAGCGCAGCTTCTTCTTCCCTGGGCTTGAGGAAGGAATCAAGAACAGAGTGCAGGGATGAGGCTTTTTATGACCAAAACAACAACAACAAAAAACACAAAAAGAACTGAAATATAAGTTAAAATAAAAATTAAAATTAAAATAAAGATTAAAGCTTCCATGGCAGGGAAAAAAAAAAAAAAAAAAAGCCATGCGAGATTTTCCATCGGCGGGAGGACCGGAACACCCGGGCCCTCTGCAACCGAGGGGCGGATTTCGGCCGAGGCATCACGTCTGGCTTCAATAACTTCTAAAAAACCCCTAAACCCATTTAATTCGGGTGCCCTCCACGGTCTGATGAGGGGGAGCCTTAGAGGGGCCGCTCCGCGGCAGGGATTCATGGGGTTTGGGGATATTAACGGAGCGGCTCCGACCTTGTTGGGGTGGGGGGAGAAATTTAAGAAATGCCACAAGAGGAGAAGCTGGCGAGGTGGGGAGGAACCGTGCCCCCTTCGCCCCGCACCCGGTCGCGTTCTGCCGCGGACGGTGGAGAAGGATGTGCGGAGCCTTTGCCCTGGGTCTGTTTCCACGCGCGTTTCATTCCCTGGGATTTGCTTATTCCGTAACGAGGATCCAGCTCTGCGCATCCCACCCCTCCCAAAATCCCGCTCAGGGCTGGGGGTGCCCGGGCCCTTCGCTCCCCGGGTCACCCGTGCTCGTGTTCCCTCCGCCCACGCCCCGCGCCCCGGCCGCTCCCGAGGGGAAGGCGCTGGCAGGAGCGAGGATTTGGGGGTGCCTCTCCCTCCCCCCACGCACCGCGAGCATCCCCTCGAGCGAGGCACAAAGCCCCGCGGGTCGGCCTGGAGGGCAGCAGCGAATCCACGGGCGCGCGTGGAGCAGGGACGAGAACCTGGAACGGCCGTGTCCCGCCAGGCCGCTCCCACCCCCCGTCCGAGACACAGTGGGGGATCGCAGGGGGGCCTCCGCACCCCGAAACTGCATTCTCGACCCGGGGGAAGGTGAAAGAAGCGAACCCCCTCACCCAAAGTGGGTCTGAATCACCCGCGGACCGAGAGAAAAGCACGGGGGGGTCGGGGGGACGCGCTCGGTCGTCCCCAAACTTTCTTAGCTCGGATGCCGGGATGCCGCTGGACGGGACAAAAGGGGAAAGGGAGGGAAGCTCCCTCTATTCCCGGGGCTTTGGGAGAAACTCCGACCCCGCAGCGGGCCTTGGTTGGACTCGCACCCCCAGCCCCAGGCAGGAGCTGGACCCGCTCCCGGGGCATCCTCCACCCGGCCCCGCAGCGCT
>VYXC01005557.1:471386-486085 GCA_013397175.1 Platysteira castanea | reverse complement strand
AACCTCTGGATTGCTCGAAATCGATCAGCAAAGCGCAGCAAGCCTGGCAATTAGGGGCTCATTACCATATATGCAAATATGGCAACCTCTCTCTCCGCAGCCACGGAGACGCGGGGCGAGAGAACCGCAGCAGCGTTTGGGGGTGGGAATTGGGGTGAGGCGTGCGGGGGAACGGAGACAAGGGGGAAAAAAGGTTATTTGAGGCTATTTGGGTGATTTTAAAGGAAAGCGGCCGAGCCGCGGGGGCACAAAGCGCTCGGGGGGCGCAGACACGTGCGGCCGGGGCCCGTGAGGCTGCTCCGAATTTGCTCCTTAATTCAAATAAATTTTTTTTCCCTTTGACATAAACTCGCGGCGAGCAGCACGGCCCAGCCTGAGTGGAGGGGTTCCTCCGCCCGCTGAGGACCCCCACCCCAAACGGCGCGGTGGCCTCAGCACGCCCCGGGAATAGCCCGGTAATTCGGGGACACGCGGAGGGCCGGCGCCGGGGTCGGACCGCTCCAGCCCCAGCCCGAGGGAGTGTTTTAAAGGTAACTATTGACTTCTTGCGTTTTGTTAACAACAAAACCCCCACCATGAAGCGGAGATCCCCGGCACTCGATCGCGAGTCCCTAGTTACCTGAGATTTTATAAGCATCGCAGGGGTTTTTTTGCTTAATAAGCACAGATTAGGGGCAAAGTCTCCCTGGCATTTCCTGAATGCTGATTAAAGCTGGGGGGTCACGGCAGGAGCGGCGCAAGGAGCGGGTTTTCCTCTGTGTCGCTCGGGGCGGGCATCGGAGCGCTTTCCCCGGTGGCATCTTACGAAGTTTCCCCCGGCGCTGGGCTTCCCACCTCGATTCGGGAACTGACTTTGTTCCCCTCCTTCCACAAACCATAATCACGGCGCATTCAAAAATAACGCCCGTTTCAAGCTGGGCTCTGATTTTCTTCCCTGTTTAGGATTATTTTCTTTCCCCCGCTAATAAATAATATTTTCTCCCTTTTGCTCTCCGTTCAAACCCCCAAATAACGAGAATGGACTCAAAATCAGGAATCAGTTCCTTACGCTGTTTCGTGGTTTAGTTTAAATGATAAAAATACAGATAAAAGTATCCAAAGTGAACAAAACCTCCCCGAGGGCTCCGCGGGGGATGGGGGTGCTGGGGGTGGCAGCAGCCCAGCCCCGGGGGCACGGCAGCGTCCCCGAAGCCCGGCCGTGCGCCGGAGCCCGGGTTATTCCTGCTCGCAAGCGCAACCGCCGTGGAAACAGAGGGAATTGCGGGGGTCTCTTTCCTTCTTTCTTTCCAGTTTTTAAGATTAATTTTTTCTTTTAATATATATGTGGGAAAAGCCCTTTCCGGCAGTTGCATTCCCCCCTTGGCGGCTGAGCCGCTCTTCCCAGCCCCGTCCGAGTCGCTGCTCTCTGCATTCCTCTGCCCAATTCCTCTCTAATTCCCGAGTCACCAGGATTTTTTTAAAAAATTCATTTATTTACTGCGAATGGCCAGAACCGAGGAACATCCTGCGCGGCCGCGGGCGGAGGAACCGTGTGTTACCCCAACCATCTCTGTCCGTCCCGTTTTACATTTTAATTTTTATTATTATTATCATTATTATATTTCGGGATTTCAGCCGACGTTCCTGCAAGCCTCCCGTGAGTTTGGAAACGCAGGAAACACGGTATGGGAAGGAAATTTTTGAAAATTAAAATTCCCTTTCTGTTTCTCCTCTCCTGGCAAATTCGCAGCTACCAACGACCGACGAGATGAACAGTTTTCCCTTCAGAAATCCTCACTACAGACCCGAGAGCCTCTGGCATCGCTTCCCCACCCGCCAGCGAGGACGGCGTCTTCGCCCACTAGATTATGCTAAAAAAAAGAAAAAAAAAATTATTATTTTTTCCCCTCCTTATCCCAAAGCAGCAGTTAAAGAAAGTGGGAACCTTTGCCTTCCGCCAGGACAGACGTTCATTTTCTGAGTCTCAAAGCGCCTCTTTATTTTCTCTGATACTGAACTTTAAAGAGAAGGGGTTGGAGCAGAGCGATGGAGAAATTCATCCCATTTTTTCGGAATTCCCTCGGCAATGCTGGCTCCTCCAGTGGAAGGCACGCAGCCTTTGCCTCCAGCTCAGGAGCTTTGTGCCCGTCTCATCTCACATTTATTTTTCCAGTGCCAGGCGCTGCCACAGGGCATGAAAAGGGGCGTTAGTGCCGCAAAACGGGCGTTTTAAACTTATTTTTGAAGAGGGTTTCTGCTGGAAGGCAAATCCCGGGCTGCGGCGGCGGGGGCGATCAGTCTCAGATGATCCAGGAGGATTTTCACCTCGGAAAGCCGGGATTTTCGGCGGCGGGGGTCCCGGGGGAGGCAGGCGGGCAGGGACCCGCGGGACCCCCGCCGCCGCCCTCAGCCCCGCGCTACTTGCGCGCAGCGGGGCCGCGGAGGAGCCGCGCCCCCTCCCCCCGCACGGAGCCGCGCAGCCCCTGCACCCATTAAAAATTGAAAAAACCCTCCAGAAAACCCGAGGCAAACCCGCGATTCCCCCCAGAAGGGTCTGGTTTGCAGCGCGCAGCGAGAGGGGAGGAATGCCCCCGCCGGTGCAGCCCCCGCGGCTTTATTCCGAGCAATCTTTGCAGGGCACCGCAGCGCTGTGGGTGCAGCTCTGTCCCCCCAGCCTCCTGCCGAGGGGAGACCCGGGGAGAGGCCACGCACATCAGAGCCAGAGGTGGGGGGGCAAATTCAGCAGCAGCACCCCCAAAACTGGTCAGAAGCCCCTGGGCTGTGCATAGACCTGGGGGTGCCCCATCCAGGTGTACCCTCCTCGTGTGTGCCCTGTCTGCGTGCACCTTATCCCTATGCCCCTTGTCTGTGTGCACTTTATCCGTGTGCCCCTCATCCCTGTGCCCCTTTATCCGTGTGCCCCTCATCCATGTGCCCCTTACCCATGTGTCCCTCATCCGTGTGCCCCTCATCTGTGTCCCCCTTATTTGTGTGTCCCTTATCCGTGTGCCCCTTATTCATGTGCCCCTTATCTGTGTGCCCCTCATCCATATGCACCTCATCCGTGTGCCCCTCACCCGTGCATGCCCTGTGCCCACAGCGTGTCCCACACAGGGCACACGGAGGCTGCCCACGGGGTGGGAGCAGGGTGGGATCTCCCCCCAGCTGCACACAGACACCCCAGCTCCATCCACCCCAGCAGCTCCCAGCCCCCTCCACGACGGGCACCTGCAGGGCGATGCTCTCCGTGCCCCTGTGCACGTGGAGGGGCAAAATACCCTCTGCACAGTGCCCTGCCTGCAGCCCTTCCCGCCTGGGGGAAAGCAGGGGGTGCTCCCTGCTCTCACTGGTGGGTGCCCCCTGCTCTCACTGGTGGGTGCCACCTGCTCTCACTGGTGGGTGCTCCCTGCTCTCACTGGTGGGTGCCCCCTGCTCTCACTGGTGGGTGCTGGACACCAGCGAGTGCCTCCGAGGCCGTGCAGGGCCCCAGTGTGGAGCAGCCCGCAGCTTCCCTGCCGGGGCTTTCACAGGAGATTCCCCCCTTTTCTCCCTGGAGCACAGACAGGCTCCATGTGGGAGATGAGCGTCAGAAATGCCACGCACGGGTCAAAGAGGATTTTTGGCTTTTTAAGTGCTTGCACTGAGGTGTCCACAAAGGCGTGCGTTATTTCCCTCAGACAAGGCCCTCGCAGCCTCTGAGCCTGTGCGTGGCTGCTGCCGTGGGACCTCCACATCCAGGTTTTTGTTTGAGATTCTCCCAGCAGTCCCAGTCACCTCAAAATCTGGGGTTCAGCTGCCTGAGCTGATGAGTGGTTTGTAGGTTCGGGGGAAGGGAGGAGGGTCTGGAGCCGGGTGGTTTCCAAATAAATGTCTTTGTCTCGGTGCCAGCCTCCACTCCACGGATGGCATTTTTCTGCCTTCGCTGGGCACTTTCACTGCTGCCTGGGCCATGCGTCCCGCAGACAAAGAAAATGCCAACAAAAGCTGCATTTTGAAGCAAGTGGGTGCACACTGGGGGACAGTGGCAGAGGAGCTCCGAAGCCGTCCCCAGGCCTGCAGGGCCGTGCCAGCCGTGTTCAGGCAACTCCTGCCTGTCCACAGCCTCTGTCCTGGGCACCCACAGCCCCCACGCTGGGCACCCTGTCCTGGGTTTGTGCTCCCTTTGCTCCATCCTTGACTAAGACCCCCACAGCGAGACAAACCCTTCTTGCCTCGGGGCTGGAAAGCCTCCTGGCTCCCTCCTGGCTCTCCCCAGCGGGTGTTTCCTACCTCAGCTGGAGGTTTTGGTAATTCGGGATATTTTAACAGTTCACCCCAAAGGCTGAACAGTAGCTCAGTGCCTTCAAAGGCACCCATGTAACCCAGCAGCTTCAGAGGGGAAGGGGCTTGAACCCTGAAAACAAGCAAATTCATTGATATCAGACTACCTCGGCCTCAGATGTGATGTAATCCTCAGCTTCAGCTCACCTCCAAACCAACACGAAAAAAAAAACCCAAACCAGGAAAAACCCACAAACCCCAAACCTAAACTGAATACCAAAATTCCCTCTTCCCGTACTGGTGGGGAGCTCTGTTTTGTCTTGGTAAAATTGGATGAAGCATCCCCCCAGCACCTACCCCGGCTCAGCTGCCCGGAGCCCTCCGTCCAGCAGGTGCCTTTTCTTCTGCCTCAAAGGGTTTTGATCTGGACAGCTCTTTTGGAGAATGGCTGTTGTAAGGGATGCCTGGCACGAACACAGCCTGATTACAGCCCAGCTCGTTAAAAAAATGTTCCCTAGGTATTGAAGGGGATAACAAGGATATTTAAACATTCCCAGCGTGCACCTTTAAGCAGCAGAAAATAAGGGAAATTGCTATCGTTTAATTCAGTATTGCTCCTTTTGAACTCCCACTGGCTCTGCCTGCAATTGTTCCTTTGCCGGAGCCGGGAGCCGAGTCTGGATTACGGCAGCACCGGGGCTGTGGGTCCGGAGGGCTGGGAGGGCTGAGCACAGCAGGACCAGCTTCCCCACACGGCAAAAGGCTGATGGGGCTGGTTTCCATTCGGATTTTGAAAGATTTCCCTCAATAGCCCAGAGCAGGGTCTGGGTTTGGGGCCCACAGCCCCGGTTTGTAATTACTCTCGTATTTTGTGTGCGCCAGGGAGAGGGTGGAGCAGCATTTCTTTTTTGTCTGTATCTCTGAGGAAGCTTTTTCCAAAGCGAGAGCAAAAAAATCCACAGCTGGTGTTGGTGGATGAGACACTCAGCCGTGTTCTGGTAAGGGGAAAAAAAGACAAAGTCTAATTTTAGATGTTCTGAAATGCTTACAGCATGCATCCCTCCAACGGCCTGGCACGGGCACCAGTGGTTATTTCCACCCCGGCAGGAGGAGAGAAGAGGGCCCTGGGATCTGCTGTGCCTTGCACTGGGCTCTCCCCAGGTGACCCGCAGGGATGTCCCCTCTGGGGCCCTTCTGCCCCGGGCAGCAATATTTACAGAGAGCAGCTGCTGGGCAGGAGAAGAGACAGGGCTCCTCTCCTTCGGGGTGATTTTCTCACATTTTGGCTCAGCCCCTCCTGGCCAGAACTCCTTTGGGAACGTCTCCATCCCCCCAAAAAGCAGCTTTGGGAGCCCCACAGATGAAAACCCAAGCCATGCTCTGACAGGCCATTGTTTGACAAGAAGCTCATTGTTTCTGAGGTCTTTTTCCCTCAAGTCCTGTGTCACCCCCTCCCCGCTCCCCCCAAGGTCCCTGTCCCTCTGGACCCCATTCCCCCCTCCCACACCCACCCCCTCCCAACCTCTCCTGCCAGCCCCGGGGATTTTGGACCCAAACAGTTCCTCGTTTTCCCCCTTAACCCCAGAAGAGCCGATCTGCAGCAGCACGTAAGGAGGGGAGAAGCTTTCGGGAGAGCAAAGCCCCGGCACTCCCGCCCCGAGAGGGGACAGTGCCACGGAGGCAGGACAATGGGCTCAAAGGGCTCGGCGGGCTGCAGCCCCCTGCCCGAGCCCAGCCTTAGGGGAGGGTGAGGGTCTCAGCTTACCCGGCCTCTCATAAAAGTCTCCTCCATTCTAGCAAATAACCTTTATGTCCAGGGACTTGCAAAGTTTGCTTTCTCCCTCCAGGGTTAGTCACAGCAGGAGCGACAGAGAAAGCAACCGCTTGTAGGAGGTTCCCCCGCATAATAACCTCAGAGGAGTTTAGGTCTAAAGACTAAAAGGCTCTATTTACTTTCACTGACAAGGAACAATCTAAGCAGATGTCCTTTGATGGGATTAGTTATTAATCCTTGAATCATGGGTAAATGGGAAAATGATCCATTATTTTCTGCAAAATCCTTCACTACTTTAGATTTCAAGGATGGGGTGGAGGATTGTTAGCAGAAAGGTCTCGACCTGTCTGTTTTGGCCATTTTAAAATGTATTTTTACAGTTTGTGCCGTGGAGCGTGACTCTGAAATAAAATTAAAAAAAAAACGCTCAAGAAAAAGGGGTTTGATTCCACTAACAGCCAAGAACAATGCACTGAGTCAGACACAGAGCAGTGATGGGCCCAGGCATCCCTTGGATAAATACTGTGGGGTTTTTAATAATGATAGTGATGATAATAGTAATAGTAATAATAACAATAATAATGATGATGATGATGATGGTGATGATGATGATGATGATGGTGATGATGATGATGATGATGATGATGATGCCATCTCCAAAAGCCCATTCTCCAAACAGCTTTGGTAACTCCACCTAAATGTTTCGATCCTCCCGACATCTCCGTGTCCCGCCCGTGGCAGACAGCAGCTCGGGGGGCAGGGCTGGCTCAGTCAAACAGCCCGCGTGGGTGGGTGGGAAGAGCTGGTGGGATGCCGGGCTGGCTCAGGAGACTCCTTCCCCCAGGGGTGAATCCGTGCAGACACTTTTTGGGTGTGTGGGGAGGTGCAGCCACGCGAGCGTTGTCCCACGGGCTGGGTGGGAGAAGGGTCCTGGCCGGCGGGGCTGGGGATGCGCCGGTGCCGCTCCCACCCGTGGGTCACCCCAGCCGCGGATCAACCCCCCCGGGTGCCAGGGAGGAACCGGGAGCTGGAGTTCGCCCCTCCCTCGGCACCGCGGCCGCAGCTCAACTTCCTGGAGTGAATATTGACAGTCCCGAGACAGCCGCACACCCCGAGCCCTGCCCGCCAGCCTCCCATGCAGGGGAGGCAGGAATAGATTCCCAATGAATAATTTACTCCGCTTTCTTTTGATTTGCGTTCTGATTGTGCACAGCAGTGCAGGCTCGGAGGGGGAAACATGTTCTGATTAAAGATTTATACCGGGCCTATAATTTTGTTGTTGTTGCTTAAATCTACTTCAAAGTGTGAGTGGGGTGGGTGTAAAATAAACACTCTGGAGCAGCCGGGAGCTTCTGGGCTGTCTCGGGGCACAGACCAGTGCAGAGTGCGTGGTTCCACTGACACAAACTGTGCACTCTGGAAAGCTGCTGCCCAGGCAACCTCCTCACATCAAATACAGCCAAAAAGAGATTGAAATGACCTCTATTCCCTCAAACTACTGGCTCTAGGTTCCTTCTCCTGAGCTGAGACCTCATCTCAAAAAACAAGAAATATAAACTTGGGCTTTATTCTTTTATTATTCTTCTACTACTCTTTCACTATTCTTTTATTACTCTTTTTCTAGTCCTCTTCTATTCTTTGACCACAGAGAGAATAGTTTCTGGCTGCAGGGAGGGATTAGATCTGGAGCTGGAACAGGCTGTAACCAAGGGTCACCCGCACGCAGGGAGCAACCAAACTTCAGCTTCCACCCTCCTCTATTACCAAAACTTGGAGATACAGAAAAGAAAAACTCCAGGTCCTTCCCAGGCTGCCAGCTGGGTGAGCAGGGCAGAGGATTTTTCTCTTTCTTTCCTCCCTTTTCCCCTGGCTGCCACATCCCTGGCGAGCAGAGCCACTTCCCAGAGCAGCCAGAGAGCACCTCCGGCACAAAGGGAGCGTGAGACAAACAGAATCATCCACCGTTCCCAAAAGTGCCTTTTGATAAACCCCCAGTGTTGCCATCCCCAGCTCCAGCTGGCCGGGGAAGAGCGAGAGCTTTGTCCAAGGGGCCTGGCTCCCTCCAGGAGCAGATTGAGAGAAATGGCGTTTTCAGCAAAAATGTTCTGTGGGGTATTTTGGGGCTGGCTGGCAGAATTCAGCCAGCAGAACACGTCGACACAAAGCCCTGCAAGGACCCTCGGAGATGGATGGCTTTGATGCCGCTCCTCAAACCGTCTTTTCCCATGACTGAGAAACTAATCCCAGGGAGTGCTGGCAGCCCTGGGGCTTCTCCAAATCCAGGCGTGGTCCAGGTGCTTGCCTCTCTTGCACAGGCTGGGAATCCTGCAGGCTGCTCTCATCGTCCCGGCCAGCAAAGAGCCAGGGCATGGTTTGGGTTGTGAGGGAACATAAAGCTCATCTTGTCCCACCCCCTGCCATGGCAGGGACACCTTCCACAATCCCAGGCTGCTCCAAGTCCAAGTGTCCAACCCAGCCTTGGACATTTCCAAGGGTGGGGCAGCCACAACTGCTCTGGGCACCCTGTGCCAGGGCCTCCCACCCTCACAGGGAACAATTCCTCCCCAGTATCCCATCTCACCCTGCCCTCTGGCACTGGGAAGCCATTGCCCCTTGTCCTGTCACTCCAGGCCCTTGTCCAAAGTCCAGAGCCCCTTTAGGCAATGGAAGGAGCTCTAAGGTCTCCTTGGAGCTTTTACTTCCCAAAGCTGAACACCCCAGCTCTCCCAGCCTGTCTGCAGAGCAGAGGGGCTGCAGCCTCTGGATCATTTCCATGGCCTCCTCTGGACTCACTTCAGCAGCTCCCCGTCCTTCCTGTGCTGGGGCCCAGAGCTGGAGCAGCTCTGCAGGGGGGTCTCAGCAGAGCAGAGAGGCAGAGTCCCCCCTCGCCTGCTGCCCACGCTGCTGTGGGTGTGCCCGGCACAGCCTCGGCTTTCTGGGCTGCCAGTGCACGTGGCTGGTTCATATCAGGGCACACCTCAGTGGTTTTACTCATTCCCAAGGAATTCACCCCAGACTGAGGAGCTCCCCAGCCACGCAGTACACGAGACAATGGGAAACAGAGACAGCCCACTGGGGCCCAAACCGCCCCACGCTGCAGCCCAAAGCCTCGCAGCCCCGCGGACCCCCACTTCCAGCCACCCCGGCCGCCGTGATTGACAGCTGTCAATCAGCGCCGCGGGGCGCTGCGCTCTGCCGCCACCTGGCGGCCGCTGCGGCGAAACGCGACCACCCCCCCACTGCCCCCCCACTCCGATACGGACCGGGGGGCATCGGGAGGAATTTGGCTGTGGGAGCGTTAAGGGAAATAAAGCAGCGGGGCCGAACCCGGGGGTGGGGGGGAAAGGGGATCTCCCCTCCCTGCCCCGGTTTTGGGGTGAAAAGTTGATTTTTGCTGGGAGTGACCTCTTGGCCTGGTTTAGTTGAAATCACGGAACCAAGGAATGTTTAAGGCTGGAAGAGGCCTCCGAGGCCATCGAGTGCAGCTGTTCCCCCAGCACCAGTGCCAGTCCCCAGGTGCCACAGCCACTGTCCAACCCCTTCAGGAGTGGTGACACCCCCACAGCACCGGGCAGCCTGTGCCAGCGCCTGACCCCCCTCTCCATGAAGGAATTTTCCCAATATCCAACCCAAACCTCCCCTGGCCCAGCCTGAGGCCGTTCCCTCTCCTCCTGTCCCTGTCCCCTGGGAGCNGGCTGCCAGTGCACGTGGCTGGTTCATATCAGGGCACACCTCAGTGGTTTTACTCATTCCCAAGGAATTCACCCCAGACTGAGGAGCTCCCCAGCCACGCAGTACACGAGACAATGGGAAACAGAGACAGCCCACTGGGGCCCAAACCGCCCCACGCTGCAGCCCAAAGCCTCGCAGCCCCGCGGACCCCCACTTCCAGCCACCCCGGCCGCCGTGATTGACAGCTGTCAATCAGCGCCGCGGGGCGCTGCGCTCTGCCGCCACCTGGCGGCCGCTGCGGCGAAACGCGACCACCCCCCCACTGCCCCCCCACTCCGATACGGACCGGGGGGCATCGGGAGGAATTTGGCTGTGGGAGCGTTAAGGGAAATAAAGCAGCGGGGCCGAGCCCGGGGGGTGGGGGGGAAAGGGGATCTCCCCTCCCTGCCCCGGTTTTGGGGTGAAAAGTTGATTTTTGCTGGGAGTGACCTCTTGGCCTGGTTTAGTTGAAATCACGGAACCAAGGAATGTTTAAGGCTGGAAGAGGCCTCCGAGGCCATCGAGTGCAGCTGTTCCCCCAGCCCCAGTGCCACTCCCCAGGTGCCACAGCCACTGTCCAACCCCTTCAGGAGTGGCGCCACCCCCACAGCACCGGGCAGCCTGTGCCAGCGCCTGACCCCCCTCTCCATGAAGGAATTTTCCCAATATCCAACCCAAACCTCCCCTGGCCCAGCCTGAGGCCGTTCCCTCTCCTCCTGTCCCTGTCCCCTGGGAGCAGACCCCGACCCCCCCAGCTGCCCCCTCCTGTCAGGGACTTGTGCAGAGCCACCAGGGCCCCCCTGAGCCTCCTTTTCTCCAGGCTGAGCCCTCCCAGCTCCCTCAGCTGCTCCTGTGGCTCCAACCCCTTCCCCAGCTCCATTCCCTTCCCTGGACACGTCATAAGGAGCCCAAAACTGAATCCAGGACTTGGGGTGAGGGTCCCAGGATGCAGCCCCTGCTGCCCTTCCTGCAGGTACCAGCCTTGCAGCATTCCCGGGCTTATCCTGAATCCAGAGGTACCCAGACAGGCTGTGCAACAGGGACCCCACCCCAAAATCATGTCCTCAGGTCACGCTTGCTTGAAGCCCCATAGAAATCCACCTCCAGCTGGAGAGAGGCCCTGGTCTAAAGTCAAGCCCACGTGGTTCTCATTAGGGGATGGTCCAGCCCCACCAGGAAAAGCTTTGGGAAGGAAAGGCAGTGCCTGACCTGTAGGGAGCCCGCGAGGGCCTGTGGGAGCCACGGCATGGCACGTTTGGGGTACCTTGGGGTGTCCAGCCCAGCCCAAGGACTGCAGGGAGGCACCAGAAACTGGGCAGTGGGAACCACCACCTCCACCACGAGCATCCCAGGGCATCTGAGAGCACCCCAGGGGAGCCAAGAGCATCCCAGGACATCTGAGAGCACCCCAGGGGAGCCAAGAGCACCCCAGGACATCTGAGAGCACCCCAGGACAGCCATCACTCCGCCTTGGGGCAGCCCCTCCACCGAGCCAGGGTTGTCCTGGTCCTCAGCCGGGCTGGATCCTTTACAGACGTGGGACAGGAGACTGGGAACACCTGAGCAGGACAGCGGGGTCACCCCTGCTCCTGCAGCTGCTCCAGGTGTGTCCCACTGCCGGGCACCCACGTGGGAGTGGGGACAGTGGCATCACCTGCAGCCACCTGCAGAGACCGGGTGACACCAGAGCGTCCCCACCTCACCGGGACCTGGAGCTGGAGCCCGGAGGGACACGGTGCTGTGTCCTGCCGTGCAGAGAGCAGGAAAGAAAGAGCCAGAGGCATGGAAAATTATCAGAAACGTGTATTTTTTTTCTTTTTAATAGTAAACCTCTTTACAACAAATATAGTGAAAGAGTTTCCAAACAAAACTCATAAGAATTTCTCATGGTAATTATTATTATTATCATCATTTTTTTATATATTTTTTTTCTTATTGTGGAATATACAATAACGCATCACCATACAGCACAAAAAAAGGAATATTGAAAAAACGAAATAGACGTCTCAACCACGTGCTGCAGTCCCTGGGAAGGAGCCACTGATTGTCAAGGGAGCAAGGACGGGAGGGAACGGGGACAGGGAGCGGGGACGGCGTCCCCANCCTTTTTTTTTTCTCCTTTTAAATTGCTTCTCAAAACAATAAATAAAACTCCTCGGGGGAAGTGCACGTCCTGTTTTGTTTCTACCTGTGCAGCACCCTGGGGGGAGGATGCAGAGCTGCCTGTGCCGGTACAGACGGGCTGAGCGGGGACATCCAACGAACCATCACACAGAGAAGCTGACGGGGGGCATTTATGATTTTTTTTTTCTTTTAGTGCATCATTTAAAGGGTCTATTCTNGTGGGGACAGTGGCATCACCTGCAGCCACCTGCAGAGACCGGGTGACACCAGAGCGTCCCCACCTCACCGGGACCTGGAGCTGGAGCCCGGAGGGACACGGTGCTGTGTCCTGCCGTGCAGAGAGCAGGAAAGAAAGAGCCAGAGGCATGGAAAATTATCAGAAACGTGTATTTTTTTTCTTTTTAATAGTAAACCTCTTTACAACAAATATAGTGAAAGAGTTTCCAAACAAAACTCATAAGAATTTCTCATGGTAATTATTATTATTATCATCATTTTTTTATATATTTTTTTTCTTATTGTGGAATATACAATAACGCATCACCATACAGCACAAAAAAAGGAATATTGAAAAAACGAAATAGACGTCTCAACCACGTGCTGCAGTCCCTGGGAAGGAGCCACTGATTGTCAAGGGAGCAAGGACGGGAGGGAACGGGGACAGGGAGCGGGGACGGCGTCCCCAGGGCGCGGGAGGTTCTCAGCCAGGCCAGACCCCGAGGGTGCAAACACTCCAGAGAAAGATGGAATTAGTCAAAGATCCCGGTTAAAACTTTACAAGCTCTCGACACAAATCCTCCCTCCCCTCCCGCCGCTGCTGCTGGGCTCCCACGGCACGGCCCCGGAGCTGGACACGGGGCAGGGAACGCCCTGGTCCCGGTGCCCCGGTGCGGGACGGGCGCGGCTGCCCCACGGCTGCCCCGACCTGCCACCCACGGGCGCCCAATCCCTTGACTCNTTTTTTTTTTCTTTTAGTGCATCATTTAAAGGGTCTATTCTATTTTACAAAGGTTTTTGCAGACACCCCAGAGTTTGCTAACACCTACCTGCTTAACTGAGCTACGGGGAGCCAGGGGAGCAGGGGGGACGGGGGAGAACGAGGACCCGACCCAGAGGCCACGGGGGACAGCAAGCGGGAGCAGCAGCGCGGCCACGACGGTCCCCACCTCTCCAGCATCCTATTCGCCCGCAAATGCTCGCAAAGAGCCGTGGGGAGGAGCGGAGTCACGGCCCAAGCCGGGCTGCTTCAGCCCTCGGCCCTGCAGAACCAGGAGCCCACGGGGACATCCCAGCACGGCCCCACGAGAGCGTTTCCCTGGGGAAAGGATGTTCCTGCGGCTCAGGGGTGGGTTCACGCCCGCAGAGTGAGCAACTGGGCCAGTCTCTACATCTCAGAGGCACCAGCACGAAAATCTTGCTCTGAAAACCCATCTGAAGTGAAGAAATCCCTCTGAAAACCCATCTCAAGTGAAGAAATCCCTCACTGTGCCCCAGCACAGCGCCGTGCTGGATGCGGGGCCGGGGGGGGACAGCAGCCGCCCATCCCCGCCCGGTGACGATCGGGCCGGGCACTCTGTAAAACCCTCAATTCCCGGAAAACCATCCCAGCCCGCTTGGAGCCGATCCCGGCGCAGCCTGAGTCACACCACCCTCTTCTGGTTCAAGGAAAGCACACTCCCAACCCGCATCGCTCCACAGAACGGAGCTCGGGAGGAAGAAACTGGAAAGTAACCGGGGTTTCCACTCGCCGGGGAGAAGAGGGGGGTTGGAACGACCCTGTCCACTGCTCCAAGGTCCCCGATTCCTGCCCGGAGCGCAGCTGGGATCCAGAGCATCCCCGCACACCAGGCACCTCCCTACTTCCAAGGCTCGCTAGAAGACACCCGTGGCTGCTGCTGACCCCTCCGGACCCACGGGGGACACGCCGGCGTGTTGGGAACCCTGTGGAAAAGCGGCCCTGGCACGAAGGCATCGCCAAGTGGCTGCTCCTGTCCAGGAGCCGGGCAGGGTCCGGGTCTGGGGCATGGAGACCTGGGGAGCAGGGAGGCCCGGGGAGGGGGTGCACGGGAAGAGCCAAGAGGGTTAAACAAGAAATCGCTGTACAACTCGGCCATGTCCAAAGTCAGTATTATTACAATATACTCTGACAAAAATATAATCTCATTTCATATCAATACAACAAAAAAAACCCAAAACCAGTTTTCTGTACTGTTACCATTGCTAACAGATTGAAACTCGCTATTTACAGTTACAGTAGCCAGGTAAAATACTACAGGTGAGAGACCAGAGAGAGGAGGGGCAGAGGGACGGGAGGGAGATAAAATCGCCAGGGGAAAGGGAAAAATTAAGGGGGAAAGGCCCTCTTACATCCCGAGCATGGCTTCCTGCATTGGACAAGGAAGGGTGATGGATGGAGGTAGTGAAAACATAATACTTGGTTTATGGGTCTGGTTGGGGTTTTTTGTGGAAAAGAAAAAGAAAGAGAAAAAGGAAAAGATAAAAAATAAAGAGAAAATAAAAGAAAGAAAAGTGAAGCGAGAGGGGAAAGTGGAATAAAAGGATGAACATGGGAAAGGGAAACCAGAGCAAACCTTCGGCTGAAGCCCACTGTTAAGAGACTCTCCTGCAGCCCAGGGAGAGGTGGAAGGGGATGAGCTTTTGCCACTTTGGGTGGGGCAAATCCCCAAAACATCCCCAAATTGTGCCCTCAGCTGGAGGGCTGGGAGGCAGGATGTGGCACCCAGGATGGCACAGCTCAGGCGTGGCTGGGAAGAGGCTCCTTCCCCCCCCACCCCGTGGATGCTCTCCCTCGGGGGGGGGGGGGGACCCCCGGGGACCCAAGACCCCCCAC
>VYXC01005557.1:418253-453674 GCA_013397175.1 Platysteira castanea | reverse complement strand
AGGAGGAGGAGGAGGAGATGTAGCAGGTATTTGAGAACTGCAAGCGCAGTGCCAGAGCCAGAGACCCCTCCCGCAGCCACGAGGGGAGCCCCAGGGAGGGCGGGGGTCTGGGGACAGCAGGGGTCCGGGGCTGGCCACAGCCGGGCTGTCCCTGCTCCTCACGCCCATTTCCTGCAGTGGCAGCAGGAACGCAGGGAATGCTTGGGTGACGTCAATGCTGACATTCACGGGCCCTGCCAAGCTCCGTGCCTGCTCCGACAGCTGACATGGGGGCGGCTGCAGGAACAGGGGCCACCGAGGGGCCTGGGGGCCGCGGCACGATGGCCCCTTCCCTCTGCCCTCAAGCATCAGCACAGCTCCGTGCTGGGTGCTGTGAGAGCCCGGGGAGATGCTGCCCCACAAACCACCCTGGCAGGTTTTGCTCTGCGGAGAAATCCCTCTGGCACTGGCACTGCTGCTGCCCAGCACAGGGAAATGGCTGCTCCTGGGAGTGGCCGGAGCGCAGGGGACAGGGTCAGGTGGTCACGGTGCTGCAGAACCTCAACTGGACCGACCCCACCTGCACAAGCAGGGGGACCTGGCTCCAGTTTGGTTTTAACTGGGGCAATGTGGAATCCCACACTCCTCCTCCGTGCCGTCGGCTGGACACCCACTGCAAAAAGGCCCAGGAGGGGTGAGGAGTCGGGCTCCTGGAGCACGGCTGCCTTTGCCCTGGGACGGATGGCATCCCTCCTGCCAAGCCCGGGACCACTGCCAAGCCCAGTGCCGACAGCAGCAGCTGCTTCCCAGCAGGACCCAGGGCCGTCGCTGGTTTTTGGGCTGTGCCTACACCAGGAGTGGCCCGACATCCTCAGCCTGCAGACAGCAGAGGCAGATGTGGGGATGGAGGTATTGTTAGTGCATTTTACAGCTGAGGAGCTGAGCCACGAGGCCTGAGCCTCGTTAGCACTGAGGCTCTCGCAGTGGAAAGGGTCCTTAATGAGCTTTTTTTCCTTGCAGTCAAGTTCCTTTATAGGGCCCAAGCACGAGGAGGAACTGGGTATTAATTGATCACCCGAGGACGGCAGAGAACTGGCTGCAGCACTAGCAGCTAAACCCAGCGCTGCCCAAATCCTGGTGTTTGGGGGTCACCTCCCTGATCTGCAGCTCTCCCCGAGATCCAGGGGAGATGGAGACTCCTTGGTCACTGGGGTCTTCACTGAAACCAGCACCCCCAACGAGGGCACCGGCCTGGAGCTCCACATGCCAGCCCCTCCCACTGCCACGAGCAGCAGCATCTTCCCCAGAGCTTCCCTGTGGACCAGCAGTGCTGAACAGCAAAGCAAAATCCTGTGGGACACATGGGGAAATGGAGGGCAGGAGTGTCACATGGAGCCGGGGCCGTGGGGCAGGGAGGCTCCTTACTTACCCACGGGGCTCGGGCAGGCTCCGTTCGTGTTGTTCAAGTCTCCTCCAAGCATTGCCCCTGCAAAGCAAGCGGAGAGCTGGGATCAGCATCGGTGCAGGAACAGGGCCAGCATCCCTGCTTTTGGGGGGCAGGACAGCAGGGAGCACAGCGGAGGAAGGCAGAGGAAAAACACAGGACTGCCTTCCTGGGGAGAAAGCGCTGGGCAAAAGGAGCAGCATTCCTGGTGATCAGGTTGGGAAACATTAGCCAGGCAGATCCGTTTCCTTTGGGAAGGAGCCAGGTGCACAGGAGCCTGTTCCAAAGGAGGCAGCTTGGAAAACACTGCGGCTATTTTATTCCAAGCCCCCCTTTGGGGGACACGGGGCCGGTGCTGCCAGGGAGGAGAGAGCCCCAGCAGCATGACGGGAAACACAATCCCCCCTGTAACGTTCACACCGAATGGAAACCATCCCACACTGCCAGGATGCCACAAGGATCCAGACTCCCGTGGTCCCAATGCCTGCAAAGCGCCGACGCTCCCCACCAGGCCGGGAAAAACGAGACCTTTTTATTCTCAAAAAACCAGAACATTTTGCCTCGCCTGGAAGAAGACTTGATCTTTTCCTGCCTTGTTATGAAGTTATTTCTGAAAGCCACCTATTCCCCAGCCAGGGCTGCCTGGCCACGCCGCGGGCGGCGATTGCAGCAGCAGCCGGCGCGGAGGCTCCGGAGCTGCGACCGCAGTCACCCCGGAGCCCTGGGCTGGCCAGCGAGGAGCCTCCCATGCCAAACCCCACCTCTAACCACTGCCTGGCCCTCCTCAGCCCAGATGGGGAAACCTGAGACAGAAACCTTTATCCAGCCCGTGGCTCTCAGCTCTGGGCTTGCAGCGAGCCCCTGAAAGCCGCAGGAGGGTGGGAGGGCTGAGCTGCTGCCAGGCAGGGAAGCACAGTTGCTCCCCATATGGGAGCAGGATTGGGAACGGCAGCGCTCCCGAAAACTGCACAGCCCGAGAAAGGGTGAAGTGACCCAATAAATGTTGCAAATGCGACACCCCAGCACCCTCCCCTCGAGGGATGGGGATGCAAAGCCAGAGGTCCCTGTGCCTCCAAGGTCCCAGAGAGGCAGCTCCACCAGGATTTGCAGCTGTGCCCTGCTGCGGGACCCCACCTGCACCCCAGGCGTTGGTGCCTGTGCTGCCAAAGAGGGCTCACCTCCCCGCGTGAGCGATGCCAACCCCGCGCCCAGCCCCCTACACCCCCTTGGCTGCCCTTCTCCCACGGCAGCCCTGAGCCAACAGCAGCAGGCACTGCCAAGGCACCCACCCAGCGCTTGCTGTGCATTTGCTTTGGAAACAACACAACCAGCTCCGGTGCGATGCTAAAAAAAATACAGGGAAAAAAAGGAGTTTTTCTAACATGCAAGGCCCTGGCTCCTATAAACAGGATTTCTCCCGTGTCCCAGGCAGCGAGTGAATGAGACACAGATGGCCGGGCTTGGAACACCTCTGCACTCACAACCACAAACGATCCCCCTCAAACGAGCAGCGAGCGAGCTGGAAACGCCGAGCCCCCAGAGGGGTCTGCTTTACCAGGAAGCCTCTTCTGTTCTCAGCTGAGGGGCCTACGAGAGGGCAGGAGATCCCTGCAGCCACAGTGATGGCTGCCTGTGCCCGAGGAGGGCTCTGCCAGCCTGCCCGGAGTGAGACGCTGCTCCTGGGACCAGTCCCAGAGCAGAATGACCCCTGTCCTGCAGGTCTGGGGCCTCATCCTGACCCCTGAGTACTTCGAGGCACGTCGGAGACCCTGCAGTGAGAGCAGTGAGCAAAAACGCTGTCTCTAAACCACAGCTCCTGCTGCATCCCAGCCAGGCAACTCCTCCTGCTCACCCTGACCCACCACACAACCTGCTTCTGGAGGCATCTCCCAGCCCTTCTCCAAATCCATCCCCTTCGCAAAGCTCCCCGGAGCTCTCAAAGCCCCAGGGGCCACAGCTGAGAGCCCAGACATCCGAATGGTCACTGGCACCAGCTCTGCCACTTGCAGCCCGGGCAACTTTTACAGACCATCTGTGACATCCAAAATAGCACGAAGGGGCTTTCTGCACACTATTATTATTTATGACCACACTGCGGGAGAGCCGGGCCGCGGTCACACGGCGTCCCTGTCCCCCCCTGCCACCGCAGGGGACGTGGGTGACAACTCCTCTCCCCACCCTGCCCTCTGCCACCCATCGCCCGTCCCCACTGGAAGTGACTGTCCCTCCAACCTGTCAGCAGAGCCACATGAGTAATCGCCCGCGGCCAACTGCAACCAGCACGGCCCGACTCCTTTTTAGGCAGCAGTCCCGTGTCACCCGAGTGCCACTGGCCAGCAGGATGCTGGCAGCCGGGAATGGCGCCGGGTGACTCATCCTGCACTGCCAGCCTGGAAACGGATCCTTGCAGGGATCCAGCTCTCGAAGAGACCTAGGTAAGGTGGGGAGGCTGCCCTCAGTTTGGAACCAAGGCACAAACAGAGAGCACCAACGTCTGCCAGGAGCGCACACCGAGGGGCAACAACCTTTCCAGGATGCTCCTGCCACGCCCAGGCACTGGAATGCGGGCCCCGGACAGAGGGTGGGAGCAGCAGGGGTGTCCCCTCCCTGCAGGGATGCCCCACGCTCAGTGCTGCCAGCCCAGCCAGGCAGGAGGGGTGCGGAGGCGGCGGTGGGGCTCACCTGCGCTGGCCGGCCGCTGCGGCAGCCCCGGGGACACCGTGTTCCTCTGCAGGGCCGGCTGCTGCGGCGACAGGAGCCGCGGGTCCGTCAGCGAGGAGGTCACCAGGGACTGGGTCACCAGCGAGCTGCCCGGGTTGCTGAACTGCAGCGTGTTTTGGTTGGTCACTGGCACCGTCACGGGCATGGCGAAGTTCGGAGCGGGCACTGTGGACTGAACAGAGAGCAGGGGTAAAGGGGAGCCGGGGCTGAGTTCCTGCAGCACAGCGCAGCTGCTGACCCAGGGGGGACAGTCAGGGCTCCTCAAGCATCCATTGCTGACCTGCTGTGCTCAAACCCACACTGGCACCTTGGGGGGATGCACCAGAGCTCAGTTCCCCACCGGGGAACACCAGGAAGAGCGGTGGGCTATCTCCTTGGACACACCAGAGCTCTGCAAACAACTGCTCTGGCCTCATTTTCAGGCTGAATTTATTTACCCGCTGTGTTTTCAGGGCAGCCATGAAGGAGAGGCTGGGAGCAGCCCAGGGCATGAAGGGGGGCACCAGTCTGGTGGTCTGCCCCCACCAGCACTGACAGTGGCCAAGCTTGGCACTACCCCTCACCCCAAGCAGCCGGCAAGGATTTTAGGAGGCCGTCCCTCATCCAGCAGGAAGCCAGCAGTGGATCCCCATTCTGGGCCGGCACTGCTGCTGGTGGCCGAGCACCTGGGAAAGACTCCTTCTGCTCCACAGAGCCCCTGGGTGACTCTGGGATCCGTCCCGGCTCCTCTGGGAGCTGCTGGGAAGGAGCAGCTGACCCCCGGGATGCAGGAGCATGGCTAAAGCCCTATCCTCGGCTGCAGGTTGAGGACCAGCTTCACCTACCAGCGTCCCGTGGGAGCCAGACCCGCTGCAATTATCCCAGCTGCTTGTCTTATGTCACTGATTTGCTCTTCGTTAACAGGAGCTGGCACCTGCTTAGAGGCTTTAGCAGGGGCTTTGCTAAAGTCCCACTTTAATTTGCTCAGGGACGGAGAGGGAGAGTAGCCCAGCACTGGATGGGACCATCACGGGGTCAGAGGTGGGAGCCCACAGGCTGCACCAGCGAGGGAGGAGGGAGCCGATGTCTCCCCACTGCTGCTGGTGCATCTCCCTGCCGCCCTGCAGCCCCTCTCCTCCAGAAATCTGCTCCTGGATAGATCCTGCTCCTCAGGTGACCGAGGGGGATGGGAGGAAGGAGTAGGACAGTGCTCACCCACGCCTCGCTGCCAGGAACTCTCCCCACCTGCCTGCCAAGGGCATCCTGTCCTTCAGAGACATCCCGCGGCCGCAGCCGAGCCGCGAGGACAGCGGCTCTGAGCCTGCGCCGGGGCTGCCGCTCACAGGGACAGGGCTCAGCGATTCCTGCACCACCAGGGAGAGCTGGAACACGGGGCCCTCCCTCTGCTCAGCCCGGGAGCTCATCCTGCACGGCAGCAGAACCGGAGGAGGAAGAGGAGGAGGGGGAAGGTTTCTTGGGCGTTGCACGAACACCGGAGCGGCGTTGTGTAATAAATCACTGCCAATGCGTCCGTGTGCGCGCAACGCTCCCGGGAGGGGAGGGAGAGCTGAAGCTCCTCCACGCCACAGCACGAGCGACGCCGTGGTGCAGCCGCGAGCTGGGGGCAGCGGCCGGAGAGCCGGGGTTTGCCTTCACCCAGCTCCACCCCGCTGCACCTGCAGACGAGCGTCAGGCTGACGCTGCCCGGCCCCGCGGTGCCCCCGCCCCGCAGAGGGCACGAGCAGGGACATCGGTCCGAGGTCTGGGGGAGAAGATGCACGCATCAGCCAAAATCCACCATTTCTGCTCTCGTTAGAAGCGAGGGCCAGCACCAGAGGCAGAAGCCCCGCCGAGGCCCCTCGTTAGCAGACGCGGCTGTCGTTAGGCTGCCCGGCCACCCCGCTGGGTTAGTTCTGGTCACACACAAAACCAACCCAGCGGTTAGAAGGGAAAAGCTTCTTCTTCAACCGCACACACTCCGCCTGCGCCGCCCGGCCCCTCGCTGCCAGGGAGGTTTAGTGGGGGAGCCGGATGCTGTGCCCTGACCAGGAGCCACCCGGCACTTGAATGCCACCTGCCAAAAGGACTTTTGGGCACAGACTGTCCCTCTGGATTGGCGTGTCTGGATGGCAGGGGGCCTACTCGGGGCCCTCCCTTTGCAGCAGACACATTCTGATGCTGAGCAGCCCCTGCTCACGAGGGTGTTCTGCACTAAGGACAAAGCTCAGGTGGCTTTGGAGCCTGTTTTCCACCAGTGGCAGGGCTTGTGCCAGGTGTGGGGCGTGCGTGTCCTGCTGGGGCTCTACTCCCACCCCACACACGCCCTGGTAGTGTGGGAACCTGCAGCCCACTAGTGAAACCAGGGAGGCTGAAGCAGATCCGTGTCCTGACAGAGCTAATCCTGCCCTGAACCCCTCTCATGGGGCTGGGCTTGTCACAGCAGAGCTGCCAGAGATCTTCCTCACCTGCACCCCACTTTCCTCCACCTCCTCAGCCCTCCCAGGTCTCAGGGCAGCCTCCCCGAGCCCGCCACCCTGAGATCCAGGGGATGGAAATGCAGATTTTGGGATCCTTGTGAGGCTCGTGGAGCAACACAGCGCTGAGTCAGCAAAATAAAACCTGGGGATTTCACAAGGCCCAGTTGTCGAGAAAAGCCAGAATTTTAACTTGAGGGGGCTCACAAAGCACAGAAGGGCAGATTATTTTGGGCGGGGCTGCGTGTGTCATTTTTGCTGTGCTGCATCCACCCCTGGAAAAGGAGCCTCCCCCCTGCTCCCGCAGCATTAATTACGGCTGCAGTGACTCGGGGCTAATCCCCCCAAGAGCTGCTGCCTGCATCAATAGTCTCTGCTCCCTTGAACTAACAACTAATTTGAAACGCGTCCCCCTCCTCCTCCCGTCTCCTGACACAAATCCCTTTCAGCGCTGTCCTGATGCCACCCCGGTGCCAGTGACAGCTCCGGGATCACAGGCTAAAACCTCGCTGGATTCCTGCCACGGCCACCAGCTGCCCTGAGGGCTCGGATTTGGGGGGAATTAATGTGGAATAGCCCAAACCAGGCTGAGCTTTGCAAGGATGTGAGGGGTCGGCATCCGCCTCCAGCTCACATGGACACTGGGATCTTAACCCAGACAAAAATCTGGTTTTTGGGGAAAAAAGGGTGAAAAAGGAGGCCCTAATCTGGTATTTGCAGTAGAGGAGAAGAGATGCACTGCCTGGCCAGAGCCAAGGAAGGTCAGGAGCGCCAGACTAACAGGAATGATTTTCCCAAGGATGGGAAACAGGAAGGGCCCTCAAGAGCCAGGTGCATTCAGAGCTGCAGGGGCTGTTGGCATCGGCTCCCAAGGCATGGCACGGCTCCGAAGCAAAGCCATGCAAAATCCACCCCCCCGTCACCTGGAGGCACCGGGGAGGGGACCAGGGGGCTGCAGGCCACCAGCTACTCACTGCGAGCCGGTAACTCTGCATCATTTTATCAAACTCCTCATCAATCTTTTTATATTTCTCTTCCGTCTGCGGGGTCAGCGCAAACACTTCGTCCCCTTCCGGGCTCTCGCACTCCCTGTGCTTCTTGTTCAGCGCCTGTTACGTTTGGGGGGACACGGGGGGCCGGGGAGGGAGCGGGGGACGCGGTTGGGGGGAAGTCGAACAGAAGAGAAACAAAACAGAGAAGAACATATAATGAAGGTTTTCCAGCCACGGGCAGGTACTTACACCGTATCGCTTGAACAGGATATCCAGATCCTCGCTGCCTTTGCGGTATTTATCCTCCATCAAGGGGCTCTGGTCTATGGAGTCGTCGCCGTCGGGCTCTGGGCTGTCACAGCCGTTAAAACCTTTCTTTCTTAACGTCTGAAAACACAACCGGAACAGTCTGAGGTCCGGGAGGGGAGGTGGGGAGCACGGGCAGGTCCCCCCAGGAACACCCCCCGGCCTGGAGGGAGCGGGACTTGCCCCTGTACAAATCAACACCATCACCCCGAGATGTGCTGACCTCAGTGGGGTTAAAAAGTCAGGATATGGCCCCTGGCTTTTGTCTCAAATTTAGGAATTACAGCATGGGGAGTGATGGAGAGAAACTTCCTTGTTTTCAAAGATTCTGTTTACACCGGGACTGAATTTGGCCCTGCACGAACTCAGACATACTCATCACGTTCAAGTGCCACAACATCAGGATGGGGGAAAAAACCCTTAATGCTCTTTGCTGTCCTGCAAAGAATGGGGAAAACCTGCTTACAAACAGCCAGATAGGAAAATAACCCCTAAAATTGTAAGCAAATTGTCAAATTTGTCAAAATTTCCTGATGAAACCAGATGAGTGGCACTTGCCAAATGCCAAGGTGCCACATGAGAGGGCGTGTGGCACAGTGAGAGCTACGAGCCCTACTGGGGGTGACACAGGGGGTGACACTGGGCAGCAAACCCCACGCCAAGACTGGGCTCATGAACAGGAAAGGTGCCGGGCACTGTTACACCGAGGGAACGAGGTGAGACAACCACTCCTCATCAGGAGGAGCCCGGTGACCGCAGGGCACGGTGACACCCTGAAGTCCCTCACTCCTATTCAGCAGCCAGCTGAGATCCACTCTGAATCCCTCTGTTCCCAACATACCGAAGGCAATTAGGCGTTATGACGGAACCAGCACTTGCCAGCTCTGGTGGTTTTTTTAGAAGTCAAAGCTACAGAATTTCCTGGAAGTCTCGATCCCTTTTCATGCCAAATCCAGCAGGGGGAAAAAAAAAAAAGTCTTGACAATTCTCTGTCTTCCTAAACAGCAACAAACATCTCCGTTCTGAGGCCGAGGCGTGTTTGGGAGTGGCTCCTCATTACCTGCGAGCTCCAGGGAGCACAGGGCTGCTGGGGGAAATTTTGCTGGAGCGAACAAACCCCAGGATGTCTCCAGAGGGGTTGGGAACGCTGCGGGCGGGATTTGCTCCGCAGGGCTCTGTCCTCCCGCAGCTCGGGCTCGGTGGACGCTTGTGCCAGGTAGCCACGGCCAAGCAGTGGGCACCACACCCACCCCCAGCCTGTTCTCCATCCAGCTGAAGCTCTTCACAATATTTTCCATTAAAATTACTCCTTCCTGGGCCATTTCACCCTCGTTACTGGATTCAGTTGCCAAGGGGAAACGTCCTCGTTGACATACAGCTCCACAAGAGAAGGGCCAGACTCATTCCTGACCACGGTGGCATCTGATGCCCTGTTTGGTGTCACCAGTAATTCCTGATACCTAATAATTATTAACTAATCACCTAATAATAACGATTCTAAATAATTCTTATACTTAATATTAATAACTCCTGGTATCCCTAGTTCCTGTGTTGGCTCTCTACAGAGAAAGGCAGCGGGAATCAGAGTCACTGCCATGAACGGGAGATTCCCAGGGCTTTTTCTGCAGTTTCCCGAGGATTTTTCCCTATTAGTTTTCTATTTTCGTACATGGCCTTGTTTGTTCTCAGAATGGCCCAAAAGAGGAAGAGGTGCTGCTGGTGGGGAAGGAACAGCTTTGCCTTTTTTTTTTTTTTGAAACTGCTTTTTGTGGATTTTTTTTTCCCAAAACCTTTTGTTTCGCCGACGCAGCCAAAAGACGGAAAGTTGAGCTTTTCTCTAAAAAAAAAAGTTTTTTCCTTTTTCTCTTTCAGAGGCAAAGTGGAAAAAGTTGTTCCATGAGCAGCAAAGCAACGAAGCCGCGTTTCCTTCAGGCACTGCAGAGACTCTCCAGTGTCCAACGGGGCTGCGCCCTTCTCGCCACGATTCCCTCTGCAGGGACAGCAGCTGGACCTCTCATCTCTGCCCTCCCATCCCCGAACCTGGGATCTGGGAACCGGGCAGGTAATCTCTCACATCCCCAAAAACCCCTCTCCTCCAGCAATAGCTGTTGGCAGGTTCAGAAGCTGTGGGGATGGACGAGCCATCCCCCAGGGCCTCGAAGGAGGAAACCCCACATGGGAATTTTTCAAGAGGTCTCAGCCAAGCAACAACATTCTTCTTTCTAAAACCTGCAGCAACGCTGCCACCAGGGAGGTTTTTAGGCAGCTCCCTCAGCCCTGCCTGTATTTGACACCTGAACCAAGCACAGGGACCAGCTGGGGGCCACCACCACCAGCTGCAGCATTCTGCCATTTCTAAGTCCACACAAAATCGTCCTGGGGGCTGTTCCCCAACAAGTCTGTCAAGGAAAGCAGTGGAACAGGGTGGATGTGGCCCTGCTCACCCAGGCCCTCAAACAGCTCACAGCATCGCCCCTTCACGTTCCCCAAGGTCTTTCTCCAGGGGCCTAAGACATTTGGTGTCCAGCTTTGCCTTGGACTCTTTGCTCTCCCCAGCTGCCAACTTTATAAAATCAGCCATAACTTCACTGTCTGAGACCCCCAGCTCCCCGCCAGGTGGGTCCTCAGCAGCTGAGCTGTGGGGTGGCTGCGGTGCCACCACCCCTGCCCCTGCAGGAAATCCGCCAGCAGCCCCAGGAAGTGTCAAGCCAGCTGTGCATGGAGAAAAAAATCCTTCCTGGATGCCACAGGCAGCAGTGTGAGCTGGATTGTAAACCTGTGNCCCCCGAGCTGGGACTGTGACCCCTGAGCTGGGATTGTGACCCCCGAGCTGGGATTGTGACCCCCGAGCTGGGATTGTGACCCCCGAGCTGGGACTGTGACCCCTGAGCTGGGATTGTGACCCCCGAGCTGGGATTGTGACCCCCGAGCTGGGATTGTGACCCCCGAGCTGGGACTGTGACCCCTGAGCTGGGATTGTGACCCCCGAGCTGGGATTGTGACCCCCGAGCTGGGATTGTGACCCCCGAGCTGGGACTGTGACCCCTGAGCTGGGATTGTGACCCCCGAGCTGGGATTGTGACCCCCGAGCTGGGACTGTCCCCTGGAGCAGCACGGCGCTGCCAGAGCCCGGGGAAGGGGCTGGGGACGAGCCCGGGGAAGGGGCTGGGGACGAGCTGCAGAGCCGGCAGGGCTGGGGCCGGGGCTGATCTCAGCACAGGGGGCAGGAGGCACCGGCGGCGGGGAGTGACCGGGGCCGGAGCGCGGCAGGACACGAGCCAAGGCAGCGTGGCTCGCAGCAATCTGCTGCTCTACGAGAGGTTTGGGACAACGAAATACCATTTCCAGCCATACGGGCGTTGGCTGCTGGTTCTTTCGGGCTTTTTTTTGCAAAAAAAAAAGTGTGTTCCACATTTTTAGCTTTTCGTCAAGACGATGTAAAAGGAATACAATCCTGCTGGAGCAGGAATCAAACCCGAAGACTCCTGTTTTCGGGATCTCTGCAAGGTCTTTTAGAAAAGAACTTTCCTTCTCATTCCTCCTCTTTCTTTTTGCCAGGGAAAAAACAGAAGATGCGAAGAGGTTTTCAGGAAACCTTTCTGCCACTGGGCTGCAGCCAGCAGAACACAACAATTTTTCATATGGAGGAGATTTAAAAGCAATTCCTTTCCAGCAGAAAGTTTTCAGAGAAAACCAGGGTGAGAACTTCCCCTGGCAAAAACCCACCTCGCTCCTCACCTGCCCCTCTCCCTGCCACGCTCAGGTCCCCCCATTCTATCAGGACCCACTGCACATCCTGCTTTTCCAGGCAGTGTTCTCACTTCCATGATCCCAGCTCACATGGGAGCAGATTTCCAAGCCGAAGAGGGTAAGAGAGCAGCAGGAAATGCAGAACATGTGAGAGGAAACGATGCTCAACCAGGATGCGGCTGACTTCCCTCAGAGGAGGGAGACTCAACCACTCCGGGCTTTGGGGAAGTCTGGATGAGGATAAGGATGAGAGTGAGGATGAAGGCATGACACTGGCAGCTGCCTCTGCATTTCACCACCTCCTGCAAAATGTCTGATTTCACACAGCCTGGGCAACGACAACCCCAGGAAGGAGAATTAGGGGAATATCAGCCCCCCGAGGAGATTCGGCCAGGGGAAGGCAGAAACGGCCGTGTGGCTTTAACTGGCTGCGGAGCACCCTGGTGCCCGGCGAGCCCCGCTCCGTCCAAGCCCCAGCTCAGGAGCTGGCACGTCAGCCAGGCTGGGAGGAAACGAGAAGCGACAGCGAGGACCAAAGCCGGCGTGATCCCAGGCCGGGCGCGCACGTGGCGCCCAGCGTGCCTGTCTGGGGGCTCAGCTGGCCCCCGCCTGATTAAGGAAACCCCCCTCTCTGCATTAGAGAGATTTTCTCAGACTTAAAAGCCTGCAATAACCAGGACTTTGCCTGGCACAGAGAGGCTGCAGGGCTTGCGTGGCTGAATCCCTCTCCTGAGAGGCGCTGCCGAGCCCTGGCACAGCTGAAACACTGGGGTGTCCCCGCAGGGAAGGGTCCCCAAAAGGCAGCCGGGCTGTGGAACCCCTCTGGAACTGGGGCTGTGTATGCTCTCGTGGAGCAGCTCTGCCTCTCACTAAACATCCAGGGTACAAACCCCCCAAGGACATTCCTGTGCAGCAGGACGCCCTCAGATGCACCTCCCCAGGACCAAAAACCAGGAGATCTCATGTTTACTGTCGTTTCAAAATGCAATTTGGACACAGCAACTTGTCCTGCCTTGAGCTGTGGTACCAGTGCTTCTGGCCCCAGCCTGGCAGTGCTTGGCTCAGGAAAACAGGAAAACAAAATCAGGAGGCTTCTGCCTCAATTCTTCCAGGTCCTGGCTGCTCCTCATCCTTCCCGAGGTGCTGCCAGAGCCACTCAGGGGTGAATCCCTCAGCAGCAAGGGGCCACGGGCGTCTCAGGGAAGGTGGCTTGATGCAGCAGCCCCTTGAAACCCACTTAAAATCATATTTGGTGGCAAATTCCCAGCCTGGGTTTTCACAGTCTCTAAATGCTCGATGTGGGGCAGCTTCTAAAATGGGAAGATACTTTCTGTGAGTCAAGGTCAACTGGGAGCCACCAAGAAACCTGAGATTAATTGGATTTGTGTGCAGTGGGGACACAGCTGGGCTGGTGGAACCCAGCCTGGGCGAGGGGAAATGGAAATCAGCACCAAGAGCAGGAACGGTCTCCCGGGGGCGTGGATTCGGAAAAGAGTAAAAATCTCAGAGCAGCCCCAACCCTGCTCCCAGACGAGACAAGGATGAGGAGGGATGCTTGAGCAGCCTCCAAACCTGCCTGCACCCCAGCAGGCTTCGCTCCACGACGGCTCTGCCAGCAAGACATGCCGAGCCCGGCGTGTTTGGGCTCTTTTTCTTGCCATGCACCAATATCCTTCCGCTCCCGATGTTCCTCTCCTTGGCTTTGGATGCAGATCCAGCTTTTCATGTGGTGCAAACACAGTGTTTCTTTGGGTGCCAAGGACTGTGTGTAACTTGTCGGCTTGGGAGTGTTTGCATCTTGGACCATAAGGGAACAGAGAACGCTGCCCAAAATGTTTACGGTATTTTTAGGCCAAGACAAATCTGTTGGATGCTGCGAGCGCCGCAGTCTGAGCATCCTGGGGAGGCTGCGCTGCCGAGCGCGGCGGGGAACCGCCGGCGTTGGCACAGGGGGTGGGCATTACCTGGCTCCAACGGGCCAAAAAGGGCATTTCTGAACCATTCCGAAGGCCCCTACAACTCCGTGCGGTGGCACAAGAGTCTCCAGACCCCAGCAAGGGAAGGCAGATGATGCCAGATGCTGCCATGGCTCAGCCAAGGGGTGAAAACCTCAGGTTCAAATCTCTCAAAAAGACACATTTTACAGAGCATAGAAAAGAAAAGGAAAGCAAGATTTAGGGGGCGGGAGCAGGTTGGGTTTTTTCGCTTCTCCTTCATGAAATCAAAGGCTGAGCACGCTGGCCAAGGGGCACCAAAGGGATTCAAAGGCAGAAGCCCAATTCCTCCAGCACTGCAGGCCGTGCAGCTACACTCTGCCACCAGTGGCTCTGAGGGCATTAACTGATGCCCATAGTGCCACTAATTACAAAGCCAAGCCCTTCATTTGCCTGTCTGTCCAGGTTTAATGGCAGCTGCCCCCACGCTGACGACCCCGCAGCTCCATCTGCAGTTCCTGCCGAGGGAGAGGATGTGACCAGCGGGCGAGGCACCCCCGGCACTCTCCTGCGAGCCAAATGTGCCCGTGCTCGGGCCCAGCGATGTCTGCCAGCACCAGGGACAAGCACAGAGCTGTGGAGAGGGCCAGCATGGGGGCACCACGAGCACATGGCAGCCGAGCACCTCCTGCGATGCCGGCAGGCTGGAGGAGAGCGGCCTCGAGGTGAGCGCAGCTTGGGCACGGTGCCAGCAGCAGTGCTGGGGATGGGTCAGACTGGAAGTGGTCAGGCCAGCCCTGGAGACCCACAGAGCGCAGTCAGACAAGCCTTGAGCAGACCCATGAATTTGGCCATGCTTTGAGCAGGCACTGGACCAGAGGGATGAGGTCTGTCCCACCCGAATCCCTCTGGGATTCAGCCGCCAGTGCCCTCCCACCACCCCGTGGTGCCTGTCTGAGCACCAGGCTGGGGCAGTGTCACCAGCTGCACCAGGCACTCCAGGACAATGTCACCAGCTGCACCAGGCTGGGGCAGTGTCACCAGCTGCACCAGGCACTCCAGGACAATGTCACCAGCTGCACCAGGCTGGGGCAGTGTCACCAGCTGCACCAGGCACTCCAGGACAATGTCACCAGCTGCACCAGGCTGGGGCAGTGTCACCAGCTGCACCAGGCGCTCCAGAACAATGTCACCAGCTGCACCAGGCACTCCAGTGCAGCAGCCCCAGGAGCTGCCTCCAAGCCCACCTCGTGGTTTGCCTGGAGCACAGCGAGGCCCCGCAAGGCAAACCTGCACTTCAGGTTTCAAAGGCAGTAGGTCAACACACAGCTCGAGACAGCTTCAACTCTACCACCAAGAGTGGAGTATGTCTGTAGGCTGGACCTACAAAACCACGCAAAATCCATCTGGCACTGCGTGTGACACTGAGTGTGGGAGCTCTGCTGGCTCCATCCCCACCCGGCACCAGCCTCCTGCACCCAGCGTGGTACCAGACCCAGCCCTGGCTCTTCCCCAGCAGCAAAGCCCGGGAGGGGACGGGCGGCCTCACCTCAATGATGTCTGCGTTGGTCCGGCTCTCGTGAGGCTCGTTGTACTCGGTGTACTTGAGCAGCACCTTGTCCATGTCGGTGCTGGCATACTGGAACAGCTTGTTGGAGTGGTTGAAGATGATGAGGGCAATCTCGCAGTCGCACAGGACACTCAGCTCGTAGGCTTTCTTCATCAAGCCGAACTTGCGCTTGGTGAAGGTCACCTGAAAGCAAGGACAGCCACGGTGAGAAGCCGTGTCCACGCTGCCACGGACCCAACACCTCCCAGAGAAAGACGGGGTGACCACTGGAGGAAGAGCAAAAGGAAGGGGAATGCAGAGGGAATATTCTGTCTCAGTTTCCCCAACTGGACCCAACCCTAAGCTCTCCTCTCTCGCCTCCCTCTTCCAAACAGTTCATATTGCTGCCTATTTTGGGATCCTCCAAAGGCAGACACTTCACAAGCACAAAGATGATTATCAGCGTTGGAAATCACATATTGCCAAATCAAGAGAAAATAAATTTCAGCAAAATCCCCAGCAGAGCTGCCATCTGTCCGGGGGCTGCGGGTTTTTAAGTGGAATATTCAAGCAATGGAGATCTTGTCCTCGCTTGCTGCAGCTGCACTGCGAGTACCCAGCCCTGGGGGCCACAGAGCTGGGGCTCAGCACCCCAAAACTGCCCAGAGGTGCCCACCCCACCCCTGACCCACTCTCCTGCTCACCAGCCCCCACTTATCTTGGGAGGCTACGCTTCCCCCAGGGCACCCCGAGCCCCTGTGCCAGGCTGCCGCTGCTGTCCCCTTGTGTGACCTCGCTGGGGTGCTTTTCCTCACTGCCTGCCCACCTGGGGTCCCCCATCTCCCCAGCCTGCCCTGCCCTGAGCAGCCACCAGAGCTGTCAGGGGACGAGGCAGCTCCTGCAGGACTGATCCTGGAGAGCTGGCTGGGGGCTGGGGCCAGGACTGGGGCTGGGTGCTGGCTCCAACACCCGCTCCAGCTGCCGGGCAGACGTCGGGCTGCGATTCCCAGCCCACGCTCAGCTCTCACCACCACACTCCTAACAGGACCCAGCTGGTAGAGAGGGAGCTGGTTTGGGGCTCCCTGTCCCGGCTGCAGTGCAGACAGCTGCTGAGGGTTCCCCACCCTCCCTGACGGGGAAGGCGCGACACTTGGCCAATGCCCTCTCAGCAAATAAAAAGCAGAAAAAGAAAATAAGAGGCAGGAGGTCACCGCTTTGTCCCAAGCATTGCCCCGGGGGTGAAGCTGCTTTCAGGGGAAGGGTTGGAGGTGAGCTGAGATGCCCTTGGGTGCCAAGAGCTGCTCCCTCTCCACATGGGAGGGCTCAACTCCACTCTGGGCCTCCCCCACAGCATCAATTTTGCAACCGAGCAGCTTTAATTCGCAGCGCTGAGGGAGAGGAGCGAACAGGGGCTGCTGCCTTTGCTCAGCCTGGCAGTGGCTGAGCCACGGTCCTGAGGGCTCAGCAGGGAGCTGCCGGGTTCACAGCGATGCCGAGGAGCAGTGCCACCGCGGTGCCACCAGCAGCACCCAGCACACACGCGTGTCCCTGCGTGCGGCGGCAGGGCAGGGCAGGGGCGGCTCTGGGCACACTTGGCAAGGGGAGCTGCCGCCCCGCCCTGCCATCTCCCAGAGATGATTAAGCAGTAACGAGATTCGGCTCTAATCGCCTCATCCCCTGGAAGGTGCAGGGCCGGTGCCCTGTGCTGCTGCGGCCGCCACGTGCGCCGCTCTGGCCACGCCGGGCTGCGGCCGGGCCACTCACGTGTCCAGCACGGCCCAGCCCCGGCGCACGCTGCTGCAGGTCCAGTTACCTGCGGGCCAGCTCCCGTGCCACCCGTAACCCCCCCTCCCCAGCGGCATCCCGGACTTCTCGGCCTCCCACAACCTCTGCTGCGGGGCTGCTCCTGACACCNTCCCCAGCCTCACTGTCCCCCTCCCCAGCACGTCCTGCCTCTCTGTCCCCCTCCCCAGCCTCGCTGTCCCTGCCCGGACGCTCTCCGGGCTCTGACTCGCCCTCCAAGCAGCTCGAGGAGCCCCCGAGAGGAAAACGAGCGGCGTCTCCACCAAGACAGAGGGAACAGCCGAGGGTGGTTGTCCTGCAGCCGCCCATGCCAGGGACACCTTGCCAGGCACCACGACAGGCTCAGCCACCAAGGCTGGAGGCAGTGGGGAGAGGCCGAGACGGGCGAGCAGCGGGGCAGCTCTCGGCCTTGGAGACCAGTGACAGGCACGGTTTGGGTTCTGCCCTTGGGCAGTGAAGAAGAGTGATCTTCCCCAAATCAACCAGCACCCTGGGCAGAGCTGAGCAGAATACAAAACACCAAATTACCCCTCCAGAGATGAGGGGATATTCCCTCTGCAGACAGGGCACAGGAGCACCCCTCTCTGTTGGCAGAGAAAAGCAAAGATTGGCCATTTAGCCACCATATCACACAAAAGCATCACCTAACACTGCCTTGTGCATCCACTCATGACCCGGGACACAAACCCCAAACCTTCCCCTGATGCTGTGCATGAGCCTCATCTAGAAGAATTAACCTTGTAAGTCTAAGAGGGTAATCAAATCTCATGCTTCAGGGCATAAGCCGATCACCAAAGGGGTCAGGAAGGAATTACTGCCCCACACTAGCAGGGATTTTTGCCTTTCCCCTGATGCAAACCATATTGGCAGTTGCCAGAGTCAGCGGCCTGGCCCTGAAGGACTGATGGCCTGATCTGTTGTGGCAAATCCTCTCCAGTAATTCCTCTAATGACATTAGTGACTCTTACTTGCTCTCCTCCCCTGGTTTTGGCTGCTGCTGTAATTCACAGAATCACACACTGGTTTGGGTTGGAAGGGATCTAAAAGCCCATCTCGTTCCACCCCCTGCCACGGGAAGGGACACCTTCAACTAGACCAGGGTGCTCCAAGCCCCGTCCAACCTGGCCTTGGACACTTCCAGGGATGGGGCAGCTTCTCTGGGCACCCTGGGCCAGGGCCTCCCCACCCTCACAAGGAAGAATTTTCTCCTAATATCCAATCTACATCTCCCTCTTTTCAGTTTTAAACAGCCCCCCCTTGTCCTATCACTTCAGGTCCATGTGTAAAGTCCCTCTCCAGCTTTCCTGGAGTCCCTTTAGATCTCCTTGGAGCCTTCTCTTCTCCAGGCAGAACATCCCCAGCTCTCCCAGCCTGGCTCCAGAGCAGAGCTGCTCCAGCCCTCAGAGACCTCCGTGGCCTCCTCTGCACCCACTCCAGCAGCTCCCCATCCTGCTGGAGCCTCCACGCAGGCTCACGGAAGGCAAAACCTGGGACACGAGCAGGGCCAGACTCGCTGATGCCGTAGGCTCAGTGGGAGATGCACGGGAAGAGCTTCACGGGGCAGCAAAGGCTCCGGAGAGCCCCTGCCCGGCCTCAGCTCCCCCCGGGGCTCGCGGTGCCTCCGCAGCCCCGAGCTCGGCTCGGGATGAACTCGGCAGCGCGAGTGGAAACACGGGTGCCCAAAGCAGCTCTGCCTCCAGCTCCTCGCACAGCCACCGGTGCGAGAATCCCTCACGCTCCGGGGCATCCCTGCGCTATTCCCGCTCCCATCCCTCCCGTTCCCGACAGGCACAGGTGCCGCTGCAGCCACCGGACACGCCAGGGACGGCTCCCCGGGCCCCGCGCTCCGGCAGCAGCGCCCCAGCCACATCCACGGGCTCTCGGCTGCCGGGGTGCCCCGGAGAGCCGGCCGTGCCCTCCGCACCCGGCCGGAGCGCGGGGGCTGCCGCGGGGCAGGGCGGCCGGAGGATGCTGGCAGACGCGGGGTTTGCCCGCAGCCGGGGCGGGCACACGGGCACGGACAGCGAGAAGCGGCTCCGGGGAGACATCACCGCAGCCTTCCAGCGCTGAAAGGGGCTTAACAAACAGACGGGGGGGACCTTTGACATGGGCAGATAGTGACGGGATGAAGGGCATGGTTTTACACTGAGAAGAGGGAGATTTAGATGGGGTATTAGAAGGAAATTTTTCCCTGTGAGGGTGGGGAGGCCCTGGCACAGGGTGCCCAGAGAAGCTGTGGCTGCTCCATTCCTGGAAGTGCCCAAGGCCAGGTTGGACGGGGCTTGGAGCAACCTGGGATAGTTGAAGGTGTCCCTGCCCATGGCTGGGGGGTGGGACAAGATGGACTTTTAAGATCCCTTCCAACCCAAACCATTCCATGATTCTATGAGATAAAGCAAGATGGGACATTTCTGACTCTGGGGAGTTCCAACCCAAACGGCACATGGTACAGCGTGGAGCAGGAGAGTGGAGCAGGAGGGTTCTCACCCTCTTTACAGCTCCTGCCACAATGGGTAGAACAGATCCCACTGCCTGGAGCAGTCCTTTATCATGAGATGTCCCATCTTCCTGCTATGTCCTTTTTTCCCAAAGAAAGGGAGCAGTGAAAATTGATTGCAAAGCTGTGCTGGTGACCAATTAAACAGCTGCTGCTTTGCTGACACCCAACTTGATGAGGCTGGTTTCTGGGAAGCACAGCGAGATGTGCTGCACCGGGGTGGGGAGCGATGCTCCAGAGCTGGGCTCTGCAAGAACCAGCCCAGCCAGGGATGCAGCTACTGCCAGGGCAAAACCAGTGTCCCCCAGCCCAGGGACCTGGGCTCTGGGGACAACACCTGACATCAGAGATGGGCTAAAGCCATGACACCCGGCCATGCAGAGCAGCTCCTGCTGCCAAATCCCACCCAATGCTGTGACACCCCAGCAAGGGCCTTTACCTCCAGCCTGTGCCGAGGAGCAGCTCCTCCCTCAGAAACAGTCCCATCACTCGGCTGCTGCCTCTGCACACAAGTGCCCCTTTCCTTTCCCGAAGGTTCATCCAGCAGGGCCAGGCTGTGCCATCCCCCTCCAGCATTACCATTATTTTCCATTCGTTTGAACTTCCAGCAGGGCTCCAGTCACCGCAGATCCCTCGCTCCCCTCTGCAGCACTGCCCCATAAAATACACTCCGGATCCTTCAACAACCCTTAAGGCCGTGTTTCCTCTCATGATGGACATAAAACAGCCCCAGGAGCAACTGGGACATCAGCAAAAACTATTTGATGCCCATCCCACCCCTCACCACCAAGTGAAGCTATGATGAGGAAAACCTGCCATTTCCTATTGTTTTGCTGCAGAGGAGTAAAGTGGTTCATCCAATTCTGTTCTTTGCCACGCTTTAAGGATTAGGAATACATCCACATGCTTTTTTTACTGTTTTTTCTGTTTTTCTGGAGTGAAAGTGGCAGGAAAGAAGCGTGGCAGGTCATGCTGGGGTGCAGTGGTGGCTGGACTAAAGGCAGAGGCTTGGATCTGCTGAGCCAAATCCAGGAGCACAGAAAGCAAAGGGACCTGCCTGGAAGTCCAGAGCAAACCTGGGCTGGCAAAGTGCTGCTGCTCCACCACTCCAGTCTCAGGAACATGGAAATTTGGGAAAAATCTGCTGGTTTTTGTTTTTCCTCTGAGATACATGAATGCATTCCTACACACATGCACATGCGTGTGTGTCTCGGGCTCGGCTTCAAGAGAGCCCAAGGAAAAAAGCCCTGGAGTCATGTAAGTCTACAATTGAGGAAAAAAAAGGAATAACTTGAGTTGTTTGCGTTCAGCAAAATGGATACTTGTTGGGGCTGTTTTTTATTGAAAAACCACATGGAAAATGTCAACTGAAATATATTTTCTGCAAGACAAAAATGAAAAAAAGGGGGGAACTAACTAAGTGGAGAAGATACTTTCTTCTGGAAAAGCACTTAGATGGAAATGGCTCAAGGAGCTGCAGGGCGAGGAGCAGTGCCTGGACGGGGGCAGCGCCACGGGGCCCTGGGATCCGCCTGGATCCGGCCTCAGCACCGAGGCTCGCCCATCTGCTCGCTTTATGGACTGGGAAAAACACAGCACTGGTGCCCAAAACGGGATAGAAACGGGTCATTTTGGAACACGACCCTTAAAAAGCCCAGCGGGAGGAGCAGGCTGAGGTGAGGGAGCGGGGAGAGACAGCACTGACCTGCCGGTTGCGCTCGTCCGTGATCCGCTGGATCTGGATCTTTTTTCTCCCCATCTTCTCCGGAAATCCTCACCGCACCCGGGACGACTCTGGCTCAGGGGAGGGGAGAAGTAACCCCGCTTTAAAACGCTTTCATTAAAGAGCGTGGGGGGCTTTTTTCTCGGATGGAAAACAAACCCAAAGAAGCCAAAACAAAAAAAAAAGAGTTCTCCGTGGCTCCGTGCTCAGTTCATGGTACCGTTGTGCGCGGCCAGATCCAGCAGGGCTGAGATGTCAGCAGCTGCTCAGAAACCTGCACAGCGAGAGAGACAGGAGTGAGACGCTCTGCTCCCAAACCTGGCACCCAAATCCAGGACCCGGCACCCTCCCGGCACCCTCCTGCCGCCAGCACAGAGCCCACCCCCAAGGCCAGGGTGGTCCCTGGCTCTCCCTCCCACCCAGCTCTGGGGCCAGCAGAGCTGCAGAGGGATTTATCCAAACTGGTCCCAAAGCAGCCCAAGGATGGAGGCCGGGAATGCCACAGGACACGTGTGGGCCGGGCACTGCCACGCTGGGCGAGGAGGAGGAGACGGCAGCAACGCGCCCGTGAATCACTGCTCCTCCGTGACACTCCAGACTTCTTTTTTTCTCTTAATAAAGTCATAAGCAGTCGAGTGGCTGGTGATTAGCTTGGGCAATTTAAATCCGTCTCCAGTTTCTGCACTAATCTTCAATTTGGAATTTTAAAATGTCTTTATTTGATTACTTGAAAGAAACCTTGTAACCAGGCACAGAAACCTAATTCTTCTGGGGAAGGAGGACTGCGAAGGCAGCCGAGCCAGCCTGGCCTTCCACTGGGCTCGGCCACAGCCAGACAATGGATGTTTCCATGGATCTGGGGGTGCCATCGACTCGGGGTATCTTGTGCCCGAAACTCTCCCCAGAGGGACGAGTGCTGCAGGTCTCAGGGGACCCGCACGGCTCCTTCTGCAGCCTCCCCACAGTGACCTGCATCCCCCAGTGCCAGAGGCTGCATCTGGATGTACCAGGGCACCTCCTGGCACATGGGCCAGCCCCCCTCACCCCGCTTCCCAGCATGTGCTGCAGGGCAGCGAGGGGGACAAAGAGGGAACCTCAGCCGGTTTGTGTTCCACAGGTTATGTTTTCTCCCTGCTCTCTCCCCGAGCAGCTGGATAACAGCAGTGATAACATTGCATTTGAGGCGAGGTGCCCTGTGCCAAGACCCAGGCAGAGGGGAAAAACCAGTCCCAAAATAGCTCCCTATCTGCCTCAACTTGGCAGTCCCCAGCCCTCGGTCTCGTTACAAAAAGCTTGAAAAAAAAAGCTTTTTCTCCCAAACCATCATCCCAAATCCAAAGCAGCAGCCACAGCCAACCTGACCAAGCTCCTCCTGCTCCTCTCCCACTCCAGAGCACACCCAGACCCTGCTGAAGACCTTGGCCCCATCCTCTGCCTCCTCATCAGACCATGCTCCAGCAACAAACAAGCCCCAGAGGTCTCACTCCCACACTTGCTTTTGGGGTTCACTGAGTCATGTGAGTCACTTTATCTTCTCTGCTCCTTTTTTTTTGGGTAAAGTTATTCATCGTGCATCATGTTCTGTGGTTTCAGTGCAAGTCCAAGGAGCCCAGAGGAGAATGGGGAGGCTTTTCCCCATCCCGACATCCACAATTTGCCCTCCAGGGAGGATAAGGTATGGGGAGGCCAGGAAGAAGACCAGCAAGACAAAGGGCAGCAAAACCTGGGTTTTTTACACATAAATCCCACCAGTAAGACTCTTTGCAAGGACAGGCCATGCAGGGATGGCATTTACTTCCTGAGTCGTTATTTCCCAAAATAGGTGCATGTTTCTCTCTCAGCAGCAAATGGGAGCAACCATCCAGCTGTGAGGAGCACTGTCACCATGGGGAACACGGAGCCAGGGCCAGAGGATTATCCTTTGGCTGCTGCTCCCCATCCCACCGTGGGAAGCCCCAGAAAGACAGGTCCCAGAGCACCACCGGTCCCAGAGCATCGCCAGCTCTGGGGCACCAGCAGTTCCACAGCATCGCCACGTCCCGAGCATCGCTGCTCCAGCCTGCACCAGGAGAGCATCCCTCGAAGCTCGGTGATGCAGGAAGAGCCAAAAGGAAGATGAGGATTTTTGTTCCATCCACCCGAGTGTCCGCTCGGTATCTCCCTCACTGGGAGCCCACACAGGAGAGAGTCCACAGCCCCAGGGCTCGGAACCAAGGCGAGGATTTTGCACACACGAAGCAGCTTTGGAAGAGGAGGACCTTTCTGTCAGGTTTGCTTTGCCACTTTTCCCTTCAGAGCTGCCATTTCTTTAAACTGGCTGAAAAATATTCACCTTCAGCATCTTCAAAACCACCAGCAGCAGCACAAAGTAGCAACAGCTCCGTACCAGACCCAGGGCAAGATGCTAATTCTTTCCGTGTGCTGCAGCTCTTGGACAGAGAAACCCTCTGAAAGACAGCGGATTTACTGTCCAAACCAGAGAGGAACTCTCCAGAAGCAACAATAAACACTGGAGAACAACGGGCAGTAAATTTAAACTGAGTGAAAGGAAACATACTTTAACACAATTTCATTGCAGGACTTGTTCACAGGATGCTGTGGCAGCCAACAGCTCCACAGTGCTCCAAGAGATGGGATGTTTGTAGGGATGAGGAGAAACCCCAGTGCTGTTCATCCCTGCCCTCAGCTCCACACGGGCATGGGAGCAGTGGGATTCAAACCACATTCCTCTCCCCAGGCCACAAACACACCCCAAGTGCTTCAAACCAAATCCCCTTTTTCAACCACCAAACCAGGTTCCTCCTGCTGCTCTGAATCCCAACTCTGCATCCGCAGCAGCTCGGCTGGATGGGGACCACAGTCCCAGCCTCAGGGTTTGCTTACACCGCTGGAAAAAGTTTTCCACAGGAGAAAGGTGACTTAGCAGGTTTTTGCTCGTCATCGTGGGGAGAAAAGCAGCTGCCATGTGCTGCACTTGATCCCTCTGCCCTGCATGAGAAGGAAAACACCCCACGGGGAGGGCAGCCCTTGGATGGGATAAAGAGGAGGGACAGAGAAGAGCACAGCATGTTTGCTGCCCTCCAAACGCACCTGACAGAGGGGATTTCAACCCCCTCCCTTTTCTCTTCATGGAATTGGGGTTTTGGGGTGAGTTTGTTTGTTTTTAGGTTGGGTTTTTTCCCCACCATATTTTTAAACCCAGGTATTTTCACATTTCCTGCCCAGGTGGCTGTTTCAGAAAGTCTGACCACTGGCTCGAGTTTCTGAACAGCAGCTGGAAGAGCAAGAAACCTGGAGAGCCACCCTCACCTCTCCCGTCCCTCCTGCTGGCACTGCTGCTGCGGCTCGACCCCAGCCCAGGAGGATCCCCTGTGCCCCTGCAGCTCTCTCTCCTTCACCACCGAACTGCTCTGGCTCCCTGCTTGCCCAGCCCGAGGCACCGAGATCACCCATGACCCGCATCCATGGCCAGGTGGAATTCGGGCACCTGAAGGCGCACACAGCCAAGCACCCAGAGCACAGGGCTGCTACACGGAGCTGAGCTCCTCAATAACTTCTGACTTCCAGGGGCTCAAATGATTTTATATACAATAACCCCACTCATTAAATCATCATCTCCTCCTTCTCAGACAGCAGCTTCTTTCTTTCTCCCGAGCCTCGTTCTCCAAGGAAACCGCCAAGCATCCCAGCTACTACACCCTGACAAGGAGGGTGCAAGGGCATGCAGAGGGACCTACAAACCCGCTGGAAAGCAAGTGACGGGTGGCAAAAAGCCACCCTGACCCTCTTCCACTCCCGGAATCTCAGCAAGGACCGGGGAGCTCGGCATCGCCTTGTGCCAAGACCCAGGCAGAGGGGAGGGAGGCAGCGAGAGGCTCCGGGATGGAGGCACCGCCAGCGCCCGCTTCCCCCTCCCCTCGCTCCGCGCACAAGTGTGACTATCACAGCAATTAGCACACATGCCAATTAACTCCGAGCAGGTGCTGGTTAACTCTGTGCTGAGTAATTCATCCCCGGCTCCCAGTAAATTGCTCCAAATTGGAGAGACAGGCGAGAGAGCAGAGTTAGCATTTTGCAAATGGGGGAAGAAAGAAAAAGCACAGAGGAATCTCAGCTGGGAGATGTTTTTACAAAACAAGGAATTTGGGGGGCTGAATCCCCAGCTCCAAGGGCTGGGGACACAGAGGAGCTGTTGTCTTTTTCAAGTCTTTATTTCTGTTTTTTTTTATCTACTGTACAAATTTTTGATCTATTTCACCTATTTGGAAGCAGTTTCACCTTTGCTTTGCACAAGCAGTGGCGTGCTCTGCACTGCTCCATAACTTGTCACTTTTCCATTCCTGCTGAACAGCCCCACGTTTCTCTCGGCACGAGCAGGGACACGGAGAGTCTCACATCCACTTTCTACGGCCATTTGCTATTTTTAATATACTTTTATTGCATCCCTTTTTAGTCACTCCTTACTAAAGTTAGCTCAACACACCGCCCCTCTCCAGGGCGAAGGAATTCAGCTGCCCTTCCTTAGCACCCGCCCTGCAGAGCCGTGTGCTCTCAGCACAATGTCAGCTGAAAGAAACCAAACCTTGGCCATGCAGCTGCAGAGGGAAGATAAAAAAGATTAATCTGAAAGCTTTAGGAAGATAAATAAAGGCAAATAAAAGCATCCTTTCCAAAAATGTATTTTCCTTTGGAGCTCTTTGCTTTTCCCAGCATGTGGCACCGTGCTCCCCAGCCCACTCGTGCCTGTGCAGAACACCCAGCCGAGCCAGCGACACGAGTGACGGCAAAATTGGGATGGGTCCAACATGGCACCAGTTCAAGGGACGTTTTCCCCATCTCCACCCCCAAAACAGGTCCAGTGCTAAGGGGACGTCCTTGGCTGCAAGGAAACCTGCAAAAGGAGCTTCAAAGGACATTTGGAGGCTGGGAAAAGAAGAACAACGCTGCCCTGCGAAGATGCAGCTCATCTCATGGAGGCACAGAAAGTCCCAGTTTGAAGGGAGAAATGCAGGTGACAGGTGTGGCAGATCACAGCCCAACCCAGCAGCTGCTCCCCCAGGGACCCAATGCTGTGGGACCAACCCCTCTTTTACCCAAGGTGTGCAGAATGCTCCCAAAGATGCGTTCTTCCTCAGCAGGCTCCATCAAGGCAAGGGGCTGGCTCAGAGTAGAGGGAGGGTCCTCCCCACCACGGTCCACCCCCAAGGAACAGGGCACCTGACGCCACTGAATTCACTGACCCCAGCCCCAACACATTTTGGGGGTGTCTGGCTTATCCTGATACAGAAATGACAGCAATAACGTGTCCCAGTCTTGCAGATTTTCTGTGGAAAAAAGGTCATTGCAAGGGAGCTTCAGCACACAACCAGTGACCGTGTGGGGTACAAGGTGCAGGGTGTTACAGAATGGAATGGTCTGGGTTGGGCTGATTCTTAAAGCTCATCTCCTCTCACCTCCCTGTCACCCACTCACAGGGAAAAACTTCTTCCCGGTATCCCACCCAACCCTGTCCTCTGGCAGTGGGGCAGCCTTGTTCCGTCACTCCAGGTCCTTGCCCAAAGCCCCTGTACGCACTGGAAGGAAGTCTAAGGTCTCCCCAGACTCTTCTCCAGGCTGAACAGCCCCAGCTCTCCCAGCCTGTCTCGAGAGCAGAGGGGCTCCAGCCCTCAGAGCATCTCCATGGCCTCCTCTGGACTCACTCCAGGAGCTTCGTGTTCTCCCTATTCTGGGAACCCCAGAGCTGGAGGCAGCACAGCAAGGGGGTCTCATCAGAGTGGGGCAGAGGGGAAGAATCCACCCCCTCACATGTGCCCATTCTGTGGGGTCAGCTGGGCACAGCACTGGCTTTCTGGGCTGCCGGTGCCGATGGCTGGGTCATGTCCCTCTTCCTGCCCACCAACAACTCATCCTGACCATCCTCTCACGACAGCAGAGCCCAGGTGAAGAAACGCTGCTGTGCTGCAAACCAGCCCCCGAGCCCGGCTGCCATGGGAAGTGGTTTACACCCACCGTGCCGAGCCGCCGAGCCCTTCACTGCCCGTGCCGGGTGGGGGAACGGGCCAAGTGAGGGAGGGAGCAGCGATGCTCTCGAGCTGGCAACGATGCTTGGGAGGCGGCAGGAGCAGCCCCTGGCTCTGCTGCACCGCTCCTGTCACAAACCTGCAGCTCCCACCTCGAGCAGCAGCCGACGTGGCCGCCCTGCCCCGGCAGCCCCAGCACAGCTCTGAGTCTCCACCTGCCCCGAGGAGCCAGAAAGGCAACTGCAAATAAACAGCAACTGCAGCCGAGGGCCCCGAGCCTCGCCGTGAGGACACCAAGCCCTGCGCTGACACAGACCGACGGAGCCGCTTCCCCGCCCAGCACCAGGGCTGGATCCCGGCCCTTAAGGACGTGGATTTAGCCCAAGTCACCTCTTGAACTTGCCTGTTTAACTGCAGTTCTTGCCTTCCTGTTTCCTTTCTTGCTGCCTTTTGTGAGTTAATTGTTGTTTTTTCAACATATCCTCCATGCTGACACCAAGGACTTTTAGTTTCCTTCTGTGTGGTTTCTGGATCAGCAGGACTGACTTCCTTCTCTTTTGCAAAGCCCCCTTCCCTAAAACGCAGCGCCTGGACTCGTGTTCATGTCGCTCTTCCTCTCTGGCAAAGCCACGGGCACGGCGCTGCCCAGCTGGCCCCTGCTTTGCTGCGGGACGGGGGCACTGCGGGCAGGAGCCGCTCCAGCACCCCAGGGGAACGTGGCACCCGGGAGGGACGCAGCACCCACACGGGATGTCCTTGGCAGGACAGCAGGCACCAAGGGCAGGTGCCAGCGTGTCCCCAGCCCCACTGCACGCACCGTGAGGGACTCCAGCCCGCCAGCTTAGCATTGTTTAGCACCTCTTTATCTCCAAACCGAGATCAAAACCACACAAACATGCTCGAGTCTCCTCCAAAGCTTCTATTCTGGTTTCAGGATGATGCTATCTGGGTTCCTGTGTCGAACCTCCAGATGCAGGCAGGGGGAGGGGAGAGGAAGGCGGCCGAAACACGGCTCCAGAGCAAACCTCCTGCTCAGAAACGCAGCTGCTTGACCCTCCCTGGGGCCAAATCCCACTGGCCAGGCAGGTGACAGCCCAGCACTGAGCTGCCACCCCTCCTGCACACCTGACAGCCACGGCAGGGCCCCGATTCCCCCGGGATGGGCAGCCAAACCAGCGCTCGGCTCCTCCTGCCTGCAGGAGGGAATCAGTCCCACCAGCTGCAGGTGAAAACCTCGGCAGCTCAGGGGAGCAGGAGTGAGGCTGGATTCAGTCAGGCCCCCAAGGAATTTGAAAGAGACACATATATTCCTGACCCAGATTCAGGCACTCTCTGAAGAAAAGCAGATGCCAACCGTGCAACCAGCTCTGCTGAGCTGTAACAAAACCTCGCGCCGTGCCAAGCCCCGCAGAGGCTGAGGAGAAGCACAGCCCTGACACAACGCTGGAGAACTGGTGTTTGCTGTGCAGGGGTGGGTGAAAGAGAGGATTTAGGGGATGTTATTAAACTGGGGTTGATCTTCCCTTCCCCTGCAATTTGCGTACCAGTGTGGAGTCAGACAACACCCTCAACAGAGGATGACAGTCCCAACATCAGCCCAAGAACTGGAGGCAGCACCCAAACCAGGAACCCTGGTCCCCTGCACCCTATCACAGTTCCATCCCACACCCCGTGTAGCCAGGGATGCCATCACATCCAGCACCACAGGAGCACATCCCAGACTGGGGCTGTGCCCTGCAGAGGCCGGGTGACAGCAGGTACAGCCCGTGACCTTCTCTGCACTGCCAGCACGGCCAAAGACACCAGAGGCTGGAGGGGACACAGGGAAGGGAGGCTGGGCAGGAGCTCCGGGCAAAGTCCCTGGCAAACCCATGGCCCTGCTTGGTGCTGTCCAAAAGCCAACCAGGGAGCCCTCACCCGAGGGAAGGACACAGGCTCAGGAAGGAAAAGCCTGCGGGCCCAGGACAAGCAGGGACTTGCAGCCCCTCACACCACATGGCTCCCCAGAGAGGCAGCTGGTCCTCTGTCCTGGAGATGCTACAGGGAGGGAGCGGCGGGGACAAGTGGCTGCAGGGCTTGGTGTTAAACGGGAGGGCTTGGACAGTCCCCTGCTAAAGTGACCTTCAGAGCACCCTGAGCACAGCAACCAAAGGCTGATGCAGCCGCCAGAAAAGCCTCGTGACCTTGAGCTGTGACCTTGGCAGTGGCATCCTCGCAGCAGGGACCACCCATCACCCTGAGCCTGGCTACGGCCTCCCAGGTGGCTCAGCAGCTTCCCCAGATGTGCACATCCAGGCTGGGGACCCTGCATGCCCTGGGGGCTCCCCAGTACGGGCACAGCATCCCCTTCCCCAGCTGGTACCACCTGCTTGCACAGGGCAGCCCCGCGCCATCTCCATCCCCATCTATCCTCATTCCCAGCCACCCTCGTCTCCTTCCACCTTCCATCCCCATTTACCCTCCATCCCCATTTACCCTCCATCCCCAACCACCCTCCCTCCCCATCCATCCTCCATCCCCATCCCCCCTCCATCCCCATCCACCCTCCATTCCCAGCCACTCTCATCCCAATCCACCCTCCATCCCCATCCACCCTCCATTCCCAGCCACTCTCATCCCCATCCACCCTCCGTGCCCGGGGAGGAGCAGCCAGACCCCCCAAAGCTGTTCCCCCGTGTTCTCTATCCGTCACCAGCTCCAGAGTCAGAGACTGGGGGTAATTTTTCCCTCTGCACTAAGTAGGGTTTTCTAAATGATGGGAAGTGCGAGCCCATTATCCGGCTCCATTGCCCACCCCCACGGCTCCCTGCAGGGCATGAAATAACCACCTGCCAGCTCCCCGGAGCCCCGCGCCGTGGCAATGAGATCGCAGCTTCCCCTGTCACTATTGTCAGAGCAAAATTTAGATACCTGGTAATGAGGAGGTTTAATATGACAGATGAGAGGTTGACTCATTAAAAAAAAAGAGCGAGAAGGAGAGGGAGCTGAATTTGGGGCCGGATCCTGCACTCGGCAAATCGGGAGGCTGTCACAGCCAACCCCGCACCGGTGGGGAGCAGGAGCAGTTCTCAACCCCAAACCAGCCCCATACTGGGGACTTTCGCTGGTGCTGAGGCCACGGGGAGGAAAGGGGAGGCATGGAGGGGGTGGACATGGCCACGGCTTTTGGGGCCATCCAGTTCTGCTCCCCGTGGAGCTCTGGGGTGGGGGGATCTGAGTCCAGGCAAAGCCTCAGCGCCCAATGTTTCACTCTGAGGGCTTTTCCCTCTCAGTGAACAGCAACATCCCCAACATTACCTCCACTCTCCCTGGCACCCCATTCTGAGGGGGCACCCACCCCCAGTGCAGCCCAGACAGGACCCCACTGCCAGCACCCTCACTGTGGGTCACGCCACCACTGTGCTCACCCAGGACACTGATGACTCACGTTCCAAAACCCATCACACCCACGGGGGACAACCACAGCCTTCAGCTCCAGCAAAGGGGCAGGATCTCAGCACGGGGAGCCAGTGGGATCCCCCTCTGCTCAGCAGCATCAGGGCAAAGCCCTCCCTGCTGGGAATTTAGGGGCTCTCCATGAAGGGGACAGGATTTCCCCCAGCAGCAGAGGGGACAACTCTCTCCTCCCGGGGGGTTTCACCCAGGGGAAATTCCATGAGACCCGACTGCTGCTCCAGGCCACCCATGAGAGCAGTGGAAACCCATAGCAGCTCCACAGGACACAGCTGAGAGTGAAACTGTCCCAGGTGAAACTCTGCTCTTCCCTCCTGTGTCACTGGGATGGGGACTGGGGATATGTCCTCTGCAGCCAGCCTGGGGCATCCTGCTACCCTTTGCCCAAGGGCGCTGTGGCACAAATCATGAAATCCTAGAACGGTTCGGGTTGGAAGGAAACTTAAAACTCATTTAGCTCCAGCCTCTATCCCAGATTGCTCCAAGCCCCGTCCAACCTGGCCTTGGACACTTCCAGGGATGGGGCAGCCACAGCTTCTCTGGGCACCCTGTGCCAGGGCCTCACCTCCCTCACAGTGAAGAATTCCCTCTGAATATCCCATCTAACCCTGCCTGCTGGCATTCCCCCTTGTCCTGTCATGTCCAGGCCCCCATCCAGGTCCAAAGCCCCTCTCCAGCTCTCTTGGAGCCCCTTCAGGCACTGGAAGGGGCTCTAAGGTGCCCTGGAACCTTCCCTTCCTCAGGCTGAACAGCCCCAGCTCTCCCAGCCTCATCTGCAGCTCATCCCCAGCCCAGCCACGTGTTCAGGGACTCTGTGCCCCATCCCCACCCAGGAGGGGACACCCCAGAGCAGCCTTGCAGACCCTCCAGCACCCAAAGCCCAGTGGGGGCTCAGCCCGGGAGCCAGGGCTGCCGAGAGGCCAGAGGTCCCAGTGCCACCCCGGACCTCAGCCCTTAAGCACAATCCTCCCTCCCAGGGCATGACCTCAGCAGGGCCATTCCCAAAGGCTCAGCCCTTTCCCAAGGGCCACCAAGATCTTTCAAACTGGCCTCCCACAATCACTTCTGTGTTGGTTTTGCACCCCCGAGCACTGGCGGGTAACAGCCGTGGTGCCCAGCATCACGGGGCTGCTGATTTTATTTGCATCTACTGACTGCTGACTACATCCGTGCCCCAGGCGAGCGTCGCTTCCGTCGGGTCCCGAGGAGGCAATGGAGAAGCAGATGTTGCTCCTGCATTGCCCCACGCCACGCTCTCCACCAGGGTTACATGTCTGGAGCTCCTGGGAAGGAAGCACCGGGTTCCCCAGGGGCTGCAGGGTCCAGCACTGATCCGGGGTGCAGAGGAGCTGGTGAAGCCAGGAGCTTCCCACTGCTGGGAAGGCGATGGTGGCCACCAGCTCCGCTTGGCCAGGAGAAGGATACCAAGCAAATAATCTTCATTTGTCACTCATTTGGCAATGCTGATTACTGTGAGGGTGACGCCATAGCAGAGCTCACTGGAAGAGTCTCTTGGAGAGATGGATGGAAAAAATCTGGCCAACACCAACAGGACCAGACAGTCCTGCCTCCATCCCAGTGCTCAGACTCCCCCATCACAGCTCCAACCTGTCCCTGGGCACTTCCTGCCTGGAAACAAAGCCACGAAAATTGCCATTCTGGCCATCTGCCCTTCTCAGAGGTGGACATGGCCATCCATCTTTACACATTCCCAAAAACCCACTTTGCTCCACAGCCACAGGCTCGGAGCACGCTGCCACACTGCAGCTGGAGCTCACCACTAGACACTGCTATTTCACTGCCTTGAATAAAGGAAACAAAGGCCCAGACCTAGCATTAGTTATCTGGGACAGTAACAGCACCAAAAACAGAGATCAAGGCCCTGGGCATGAGAAGCTGTCCCTTGGCCCCAAGATCTACAGCTGAGGAGGAGCCACCAAAGCCCACCAGGAGGCACGGACTGTGGTCCAGCTGCCACTGAACCCCAACCCAACTCACTCGAAGCAAATAGGAGGAACCAGGACAAGATGCCACATGGCAAAACCAGGTTTAACTTCCTCTTCCCCTGCGCTGCCTTGAAAACACGGTGTCTCCAAGCCGGCACACAAATATCATCAGCCACCACCAGCACTCCACTATCCACAGCCCAAGCAGGGCTCCACTGCAGCATCCCGGGGTGCCCAGAGCTGCTGCAGCCAAAGCCAGGCTGGAGAGAGAGGCACAAACCAGTTCAAGGTGCCTCATCCTCAGCATAACTCAGGGCTGCTGGGACCAGGGGGTGCCCCCGTGCCACAAAGGCTCTGCCATCGGCCAGGACCTGACCCCGCTCCCCGCTCAGCCTCAGCTCGTACCCGCACGCATCCCGAGCCACATGCCAACGAGCCAGAGGGGTGAGAATCTGGCCCCAGCTCATCAGGCAGCTCAAATCCACCAGGACAGCTGGTTCTCAGCTGTTGCTGCTCACTCACAGGACGCACATTCCTGTCCCAGGCACACAGATCCTGTCCTCCTGCTCCCCAGCACCGGCTGGGCCACCGCAGCGAGGCCGGGACATCTGCCGGCCCCACGGCAGCCACTCACAGACCCGCTGGGTGATGGCTCCCACTGAGACAGATTCACCCAGAGCCCACCCCAGCACACACCCTACAGGAACAGCATTTTGTCTTCAAAGGGGATGTTTTAAGCCCAAACGCCGTGTTTCAGCTAGGGGGATTCAGGTGGTGGGGGAAGGTCCCCAACCAGCTGAGCCCTTCTCTGACTGCACCAGAAGCCACGTGCCAGAGGGGTGATGATTTTGGCCAGCCCTGGGGATGTGGATGTTGCCCACATGCCCCTCAAGGACATTCCAGCAAAGCATGAAGGTGACGCTCAGGAGAGCAATGGAGATGCCCAGACACTGTGGGAAAGGCCAAAATTTGGCACTTTCCAGAAGCACTATTGCATCCTGGGTCTGGCACACCCCAAAATCCCATGCCAGAGCATCACTGGCACATGGCTGCAGCTGAGGCCAAGGACTTGTCACAGTTCCCAGCCACGTTACCAGAGGGATGGCAGAAAAGCTGCTGGGACGCTCCTGCAGCACAGAGGACATGGACCCTGAGGGCAGATAAGCCACTGTGAGTGCAGGAATGTCAAGGATAAACGCCAGTCACAATTCCTCTTGGAAAAGGGAAACTATTGGGGAAGAAAACTAAATACCACAGTTTCTTGTCAATAATCCCCTTGCAAAGGTGGGAAGAGAAAAAGTAAGGCATGAGTTTGAACAAAGAAACGAAAATATTTTGGTCACAATCTTTGCTGAAAGGTGGGGATGTAAAAATGTATCAATAAAGAGTTGCCCAAATGGGTTGTTTGCCCCAAAGAGGAGGAGGAAAGGGCTCTGCAGCTGTTGTTGCCTAGGGCAGTACTGGGGGCAGCCACTCCAGTTCCAAAAGCAGAAACTTTGGGACCCTGTAGTGGCTCCCACAACAGAGGAGACCACCTTGTGACAAGTCCCTCCAAGTCAAGCAGAGGGGAGAACCCACCTCACCCAGCCCCAGCAATGGGTAAAGGGCTGGGTTTAACCCAAAGCACACCCAAAGTTGATCCTCCAGTCCGACCCATGAGCATCACAGCCAGGGCAGCGCACGCCTGGGGAGGGAAACACTTCTCCCTCCCTCCCTCTTGGGAGGGAAACACCAGAAGTACTGGTGAAGGATGCCAACCCCCTTCCCACAGGCTCTGCACCTCCATTTTCACAGACATGGACATGAAGATTATCAGCATTATTAACTGTTACCCCAAAGCAGCCACGGCACAAAAACCCTGAAAAAATCAAACGGAAAACGCTTTTTCTAGGATGAGCCAAGCTCAGCACTGGTCCCAGCCCCACCACATCCACCCCGGCCAGCCTGGGCTCTAGAGCAAAACAAACATTTCAGAAACAGTCAAGGGAGAAGAAGGAACCAGACAGAGAGCCCCAGTGTGACACTTCGCCTGACGCCCAATGCCTGATACCCGGCTCACCTCCGGTGTGCCCGCAAGCTCCTGCCGGGCATCCAGCCCCGGCCAGAAGGATCCAGCACCAAGCAGGAAGGTGTTAAAAGCCCCCAGTACCAACCTCCGAGGAACCACAATAAATAACCTCTGAGTAAACACAGCGGCTGCTCCCCATTCGCCTTCCTGTTTGCTTTCGCAGATCCGGGCTGGGACGTCCACTTCCAGCTGCGGGCCCCGTCCGGCGCGGCAGAGCTCCGGCACTGGCACCCTCCACCCAGCCAGGCCCCGGGACCGTGGGTGCAAGCTTCCCACAGGGATTTATCCCCGGGACACGCACCGAGCCTGCATCCGAGCCTGCCCCTGCTGCCTTTTCCTTCCTGGTCTCTGTTTTCATTCTAAAAGGAGGAAATCCCAGCTCACCCACTCCCCGTCAGGGAGCCATGTGCCCCTTCCGTGCCTCAGTTTCCCCCTGCCTCCAGCACGGGAGCCCCACATCACTCAGACACCCCTCTCCCTCCCTGCCCACCTAGCCCTGGAAAAAAAGCAACGGGTCCTGATTTACGGGCACTTCTGTGCTTTACCGCGAGCACAAAGGAGAGGGAAAAACAACAAGCGGCGAACTCACAGCGAGGATCTGTGTCAGGAGCAACGAGGGGGTCCGGGGCAACCCCCCCGGCAGAGCAGCGCCGGCCGCGGAGGCTGACAATAGATAAGGGTCTAAATTCGGCGCTGGGCTCCGGCCGCGGGCTCTGTAAGGCGATCGGGGTGGGGGAGCGCCGGGCTGTTTATTTGGCTCCAAACTCTGCACCGACACTGCAG
>VYXC01005557.1:406969-418225 GCA_013397175.1 Platysteira castanea | reverse complement strand
GTGGAGGGTCCCTCGGTAGAGTTCTGAGGTTTTGAAGTTATGAACAAGTCCAGGAGAGATGGAAAAAAACAGCAACAACAAAACAAAAAAAAAAAATTAAAAAAAAAAAAAATCAAGAGAAAAGGAGCCCGGGGGCGGAGGGAAATAAAAGGAAGCCCAGTTGGGCTGGCTAGGTTTAAAGCGACGCCTGCTTTAAAAAAAGAAGTTGCTAATTTTAACTCTCCAGTGGAAAGAGTGAGAGGTACTTACAGGAGACAGGGTGGCTNCCCCGGGCCCCCAAACCCCGCTCGGGGTGCGCGCCGGCGGCTGAAGGGCAGAGGCAGATGCGGAGGCAGGAGGGGCTGGTGGAGCCCGTGGGGGGAAGGGAGCGGCCAGAGCTTGCCCAGACCAGCGCCCGGGCTCGCTTCTGGGGAGGGAAACAAGCCGGGGGCGCGGCGGGACCGGGCCGGGGGGAGCGGACGCCGCGGGACCCCCGGGGAGGCATGAGCCAGCTGCTGGGTCAGATGACATTTCTGCGCGGACGTTTCTGACCAAGCTGGCTTTTCCCCAAGGGAAAAGGGCTTTGAAGACAATTTTTTTCCCCCCGCCAGTGGCAAAATAGTGGATGAGCTCAGAACCCAAAGCGCGGGGCAGAGCCATGACCAGAGAAGGCCACCCGGCTCCACGGGGACTGGAAAGGTGACCTCCAGCAGCTCAGCCACATTTCAGCTGCTGCGAGCGCGGCAGGAACCCACTGCTTTACCAAACTCAGTATTCCATACCCAAAAGGGGCAAGAGTGGGGCTGGTTTTGGTGCACCCACTGGCTGGATTTTACAAGCTCTCCCTGGAGATCAGGAGGATCTTGCCAGACGCAAAGAGCCAGGTGCCAGGTGAGGTGGCACACTCACACCTCAAGCACGGTGGGAGCCTGGAAGCTGCAAACTCCAGTCACCAGTGAACCTTCAAGAGAACACAGGCAAGGCCTCAGACAGCAGAGGAACAGACCTGGTGATGCAAGGGCTCTTCCCAAGCAGCTGGAAATCAGCCTCAGGTTGCAAAATCTCACCGGGAGAGAAGCAGGGTGGCAGAGACCCTGCGTGCAGGGACGGACACGTGATTTACCAAGCATGGCTGCAGCAAGACGATGCAAGCATCTTCAGGACTTGAAAGAGTCAATTTAATTAAGGTCACAGGCCCTAGAAGAGTTTTCTGTCACAGAAGAAGGTTTGCCTGGTGCGCCTCAAACGGGGCTGGCCTCAGACAAAATGCCTATTGATCGCGGGCAGCGATGCTGCACGTCCAGGACACGAGGACGTGGCTTCACTGGGATTAAATCGCCCGGTGCCGGCCGTCACACGCTTCCGAGGCTGGGTCGATACTGCTCCTCTAATTGCTCAGCTCCTGTCACTTGCAGTCCCCAGAGATGATTTTCGAAGTCCTCCTCCCGGAACGCACCACTGGCTGAGCTGCTCCTTGGAGCGAGCAGTTCTGCAGTACCAGAAATCACTGAACTGCTCCTCCCCTGCTCAGAACTCTGCGCTGGCACCAGTGGCGGTATGAGGGCTTTGCAGGAGGACACTGCCAACCCAAAACCCAAGAATTTGTGTGAAACTAAGAAACAAGGAGCTGTTGTCACTGGTCAGGATGGAGCTGGCGGAGCTGGGCATCAGCAGCAGGCAGTTACTGAGATCCTGCCGCCGCCCACCCGCATCCGGGCTGGGGGACGGAATGTGCACGGTCCATCGGGACCACGGTGTTCGGCAGCCCAGGAGGGCCCTGCCCTCCACGCACACCCCACGGCACACAGACCCATCGCCCCAACACTCCATGGAATCATTCACCGCACGCAAACGCGTGCCCCTGAGCTGGCATTCATTCGTGCCCAGAGCGAGGGGACCAGAGCTGGTCCCACAGCGGCCCCCAGAAGGCTCCTGGAGCACCGCCCTCAGCTCAGCCCCAGCAGGACAGAGCCGGCCGAGCCCCCCAACCCTGCTCTCCTCCGGCACACCACGGCCCATCACTGGCACACACCAAGCACCACAGACACAGCAGGGCCCTTCTGCCACACTCACCAGCCTGGGGAGCTGCTCTTGGTTTCTACCAGCAGATGAAGCCCTTGCTGCTGACCTTGCAGAGGACGCAGTGATGCTGTCCCCATCTCCCACCACCAGGCCTCCAAATAAATTACCTGCCCCGTCTGCAGCACTAAAAGCCATCACAACCCCACAAAACTGCTCACTAAGCAGTGGTGACAGAGCCCTCTCCATTCAGGAGCTGGGGCAGATTATTTTAAAAAATCTTTCCTTTTATTGATTTCACTCTCAGGTACAGAAGATGCATTACATGAAACCATAGAGCCCTCATAAACCAGCCCGCGGTGGTGTCTGTACCACAACCTCACTGCAGACACAGGAGACACAAACATTTACTGTAAGAGCAATAAACAGGCCAAGAAGGTTGAAAAGGAAGAAAACCTGGACACGAGGCCCTCTCCCAGCGGCACCTTATTTCAGAGGAATGAGAGGGACAAAAAAACGGCAGGTTTGGCCACAAGTCTTGTCCACACCAGGAGAAAACAGGGCAGGAAAACCCTCCTTTGCACAGATACATGGGGCTGTGTTGCAAAACACCCAAAGAGCCCCAAATCAGTGCTGTGCCTACGGCAGGGAGCCATCAGAGCTGTGCCAGATGGGGAAGTGAAGGGGAAGACGGGCACTGGAGAACAGCAGTGGCACCCACTGTTGAGTGCCACCTCCCTGCCCTGCTCTGGGGCTCTGCTGCCCCATCCCGCACAGCAGGACCCCCGCGTGCAGCAGCAGGTGAGGGGTGCACAGTGGAGCAGGGTGTGCCCTCTGCCCTTCCAGCAGCAGAGCAGGAGCAGGGCTGCCCGGGCCGGTCAGCACCGCTGTGAGAGCCTGAGACCCTGAGCTGCACCCAGCTGCATCCTCTGTGGGACCCTCTGCTCGCTCCCAGCCCGCAGCAGGGGAGACGCACGAGGCCAAGCAACCCAAAGGGAAGACAGGAACCCAGAGTTTGGGATTTCCCCCATACCTGCTACGCAGCCTCCTGCATCTTCTGCTCCTGCCAGGGATGAGCTGCAGCCACCGCTCCTCAATCCAACTGCAAAGACAATGCAAGCGGCCATCAGTCTGAGGGGACAGAGGCAAGGACAGGACTCCCCACACGCCCTGTCCAAGCACAGCCAGGTGAAGGGAACAGCGAGGGGAGCCCAGCACCCCCTGCAGCCCTGGCTGAAGGGACAGGGGCTGCAGGGTCCCTTCCTGCACTGCCCTGATCCTGAGCATCACTGCAAGGGCCATGCAGGCTGGGTGGGACCTGGCCAGGCACTTGCAGGGATCCAGGGAACCAGGAGCCCTGAGGCTGTGCAATGTGGAAAGCATCCCAGTGAGACCAGAGGGGAAGAAATTAAAAAGAGTTCAGGAATGAAACAAATCATAAACCACAAGTTAACATTAATGAGGGATGTGGCCCAGGCCGGCAGCGTGGCCGGCAGAGAGTTGCTCAAAGTTTAGGTGAACTTTGTGTTCTCCTGCACGTCCCGCAAGGAAAAGCACTGACCCGCCTGCTCGGACTCTCCCAGGGAATGCACGCAGCCCATGCACTTGGCCTGAGGAGAAACCGCCATGGCCCAGGAGGAAACGCAGCTCCTAAACTCATCCCACTCACCACTGCGAGATGGGAGGAGACCCACGAGGCAAAGCCCAGTGGCCTCAGCCAGCCTTGTGCTGGTCATCTACCGGTGGTCGCAACCATCCGGCACTTGTGCAGAGCCCATCACCACAGCACACTCCCACGAGAGGAACGGTGCTGAACAGGAGGGAAACTGAGGCACGGAGGCCAGCACCCGCTCTCCAAACGCACCGCGAGCTCCCAAGCTGCAGCCTCACCCCCAGCACCTGCAACAGAGCGAGGAATTGTGCTCAGCTTTCCGGCGTCCTCATCCTCCGCTCCAACCACAAAACCAGCCTTCCTCCCCCGGCTGCCTCCCCTCCCACAGCCAGCTCATTTCCTGACATTACAAAATTCAGCCTGAACAAAGCTGGAGCGAGGAGCGCGTGGCTCCGTCCGGGGCTGCACCTTCCTCTCGCTCCCGAGGAGCCAAGCGGGGCGGGCACCCCGAAACAGCCGAGGGGCAAGCGGCTGTCCAGCCTCAAACCTCACACCCCTGGGGCTGGGGTCCTGCCAACGGACCTGCCAAGGGACTCCCTCATCAGGACAGACGGATGAGTCTGTCTTCCACAACGAGGGAGCAGCGGGGACAAGGATGGGGGGCTCCAGCTACCACCCCACTGGCACCCATTCTGCCCAGACCAACCTGTCACCCCCCGAGACCACTCCTTTATTTCCCTGAATAAACAGAGTGCCCTACAGAATGACTGACCACTCGGGGACAGGGACACCCACAGAAGAAGCACCACCTTGCAAGTGACACGCTCCCAGGCAGGACGAGGGGAGGTGGTGTTTAATGCAGAGGGTCTCTCAACGGGTTCCTGAACCTCCTCTTGGCGTCCGAGCAGCTCTCACTGGTCTCAGCACTGCAGTGCCTTGCAGGGCTGGCGGCAGAGCCACGTGGGGATCGGGCACCGCAGGCGAGGCTGAGTGGAGGATGTGGCCGAGGCCTGCGCCCAGGCTGGCTCTGCTGCGGGGGGCTCGGGGCCAGCTCCACAGCCCACTGGGATGCAACAGGGGACATGTGGCCAAGCAAGACCTCCTGTGTGTGTACACAGAGTTGTTTCCTCTCTGTGGGAGACGCTGGTAGACGAGCCAGGAATGTCCATTTCCATGGGCTCCAGGATGCCCACGGTGCCCCGGGACAGCCACGCAGCCACCACCCACAGCCTCCTGCACTGACAGAACTGCCCACGGCTGGCTGTTGGCAGCAGCCACATCCCTGGCTCCCACGGCCCACCAGGCCATCACAGGAATGACTTTTGGACAATACCTGACTCCACGCAGGCCTTGGCTGTGCCACAGCCCCCAGATCACGACAGCTAAGAGCAGTGCCTTTGCCAACCCAATCCGGCCGATGAGCTGCCCCTTGTCCGGGGCAAGGTGGGCAACTCCAGGGGACCGGGATTAGTCTCGGGGTGTCCAGCCTGCAGGCAGTTGTGACAGTTCAGGACTGCAGCCCAGAGTCATCCGAGACAGGGATGAGCAGCGCGCGTGGGGTGACATCCGCAGGCCCTGGTGCTCAAGGGCCTGACCCCCTCCAGCCCAGCAGCTCCAGGGCTGCTTCACACCCCGCCCAAGCTGCAGCAGCCCTTTGGACCTGGTGGTACATCCAGCAAACCCCAGTGAAGCCCCAGGTCCCCATTTTGCAACATTCTGAGCTGGTGCAAAGGAGCAAAGCCCCCCTCACCGGCACTGCCAGCTCCCCTGTCCGTCCATGCACACCCTCAGCCCCGGTAGGCGAGCATCCTGGCACTGCTCCCAGGAGCCCTGGAGTGTTTCAAACAGTGACCATTCCCCCTGGTGCTGCACAGTGAGAGCAGCCCCCGGGGAGGGGCTGGGCTGGGTCAGGCCACTGGCAGCCCCCAGGGCTCCTGTGCTGCCCCCAGCTCTCACCCCACCACACACCTGCCCTGGGAGCCTTCTTGTTACAAACAGAGAAATGCTGCCCAGGGAAGGGGAAAAGTATTGTGTTTTCAAAATGTTCTGTTATCAGCTGAAGGGAAAAAAATCACATAGGGGAGGGATGGAGGTGGCAAAGGCAAGTGAATTCCCCCTTCTGAGTGAAAAAAGAAGGGGAGAGAAAGGGGTAAAAACAAGACAATCTTTATGTCCAGCTTGGGGCAGAAATGCTGAGCAGGTGCTAACACTGTTCCTGTTTGAAAACCAAAGCTTTGGTTTCACCAAGTAACAAACCAAAATTCCTGAGGGCAGGAGAATGAGGGGGACCTCCTGGGACCCCCACTTTTGACTGATGCAGTTAGGCTGGCACAGCCTGCCATGCAAAGGCAGCAGATGCTGGGAGCTGCTCCAGCCTGCCCATAAGGATCCTGGAGGATGTGCAGGAATGGCTTTTGGTGACTTCCCGGGATATCTGCTCAGCTGGTGCTCAGCAGCCCCTGTGCTACAGCCCATCTTTGCTAACACCCCCAAACACATATATATTCCCACATATATAACTCCCCAATATATATATATTCCCATACACATAACCCTGCCAAAATACACGTACTCCCATATATGTAACCCACCAAATATATATATTCCCATACGTATAGATAAACCCCCCAAATATATATTTATTCCCACGTATATAAACCCCAAATATATGCACCCCTGCCTACATCATTATATACATGCAATACCCCAAATAAATAATCCATGGCCGCTGCCATGGGGACTTGCAAGCACACAGCTGGAAAGTCAAGGGGAGATGGATGGGCAGAATAAGCAGCTCCAGAGCCAGAGGGGCCAAGAGGGAGGCGCAGATTGCGGAGGGGAAGAGCAGTGACCGCAATCTCTCCTTCCTCTTTCTTCGTGTTTCCTCCAGCAATGGGCTCGGGACTGCAAACATTTGGATGCCAAACCCAAACTTCCCCACCTCAGGCTCCCAACCCAGCTTGCCGCTCCTCTGCCAGGTGCTCATGGACTCCTGTCCCAAACCAGGGAGACCCCAGACCCCATTTTCCAGAGCTATGCCATGTCACTCTCAGCAAGTCCCAACAAGAGCAAGGGGCGAAGTAAAAAAGAAAAAAAAAGGACTTTCTCCATTTTTCTCCATTTCCCCAACCCACGAAACTAAAGCATCTCAGCCATGGCCCAGCCTTCAGTTTGCACCAGCCACTGGGAACATCCCCAGGGTTTAATTAGACCTGCTGAGCTTTCTCCAGTTGAGTTTCCTCTGGCTTGACACCAAGAGGTGAGAAGGAACAAACCGGGAGAGATCGCACTCCAGGCAGGAGCATGAGGCAGGGCGGGCTGGCAGCTGAACACAGTGAGGAACCCCAGCTCCAGGCCATCCTCGGGGGCCAGAGCCTGCACCCGAGGCACAGCAGCACAGCACCAGGAGCGTGGAAAGGTGGGAGCCAGCAGGAGGACATCCACCTCCAGCGGCAGGGGATGCTCGGCTGCCCGGCACGACAGTGCAGCGGTGAGCAGTGACCAAGAACCAGGGCACAAGCCAGCTGTGCCAAGGGCACAGATGTCCAGCACGCGCAGAGAGTGACCACCACCACTGGAGCTCCTCCGGAGCCCACACAGGGATGGGGTGAAGGTACCCCCAGATCAAGGCAGGGTGGGAATTGTGGGGGGTCACGCCCTTGCATTGCCTCACCAGAGCCCCAGCACGGGGCTAAATCCAGCCCCAGGATTTGGGCAGGGGGCCGGGAAGCCTCTCCATGCTCGCTGAGCCACGCTCCAGGGAAGGCTGGAGCGGCCGAGGGGCACAGCTGTCACTGCAGGTGTTGCAACAGCGGCCGCTGGCCCTGCCAGGACCTGGGGGACGCGAGGGGGTGCCGGGGGGCGGCGCGAGTGCAACCGTTGGAGCCACCGAGTTTCGCTCTCGCTGGCTGAGTTCCCCTTGGGCAGCGGAGATGCAGAACCGAAACCTCCAGCTGTATGGACGTGGGGGCGGCCGGGCCCGCAGGCGGGCCGGGGGCCGGCGCGGCTTTCGCAGCACAGCCACGCACCACCACACCAGTGACCGAGGGGCCGGGGGGCCGGGGGGAGCAGGAGACGAGAGACACACGGGTTTCCTCGGCCTCGCAGCGCCCACCTTGCTTCTGCCCTCTCTGCACAGCTGGGCCACCCACCTCCGTGCACCCGGCACATCTGCTGGGAGCAGGAATACCCTGGGTGTGCAGGTACCCACACCTGGGCAGGCTCCAGCTGGCATGTCTGCCCTCCGCGAGCCCGTCCAGGGGCTGGCACTGCTGCAGGACAGTGCAGTACCCGTGCACTGGGCAAGTGCTGGTCAGCAGGACCGTGACTGTCTGCATGGAGTGGTCCCAGCACCAGCAGCACCACCTGCCCCTCCTAGCGCAGGGAAACTGAGGCACGGAGAGGGGAAGCGAATAGCAGAGCTGGACACACAAGGGTCCCCCAAACCCCAATTTCTTCCTCCTGGGACAAGCCACTCACCTCCCTCCTTGTCCCAACCTGCTCACACAGTGGCACAAGGGAGACCCCAAAACTGACGCCAGAATGCCCCAGGACATCGCGGGGGCTCTCATGAGAGCACAGGGACACCACGATGTGGGAGCCCATACCCCAAGCACCCAGGGCTCGCCCTCGTCCCGCTGACAGTGACAGTACTTCAGGCCACATTGCCACCTGCTGGCACCAGCCCCGGGGCCCCAGGGCAGTAGCACCTTCCCTGAGGGGGACAGCAAGTGGCTCTGTGCTGGGTATCGGGTCTGAGCCCAGGTCCAGGTTCGGGTACAAGGGGCCACTGCCACATCCAGTCGGAGCAGCCACCGCTCACTTTCCTGAACTAATTTTATCCAACTTCATGGCAACCCAGGACAGTGCATGTCCAACCCAAACCCATCCTAGAGGTGCCAAGAGGGGCTGCGGGTGCCCCCACCCTGCTCACACCCCCCATACTCTCTGGGGCACCATGTGAAAGGCCCCAGTGCTGCTCCAGGGGTGCAGGAGACTTCACAGTAGCTCCAGATCTGCAGTTCCAGCTCCTGCTGGCATTTCCAAGGCAGAGGTAAAGCAGAGATGGCACCATCATCTGTTTTGCCCCCCAGACTCCCCACAAGCCTTCCTGATGCCCCAACAACCTCTCCTGTCTGCTGCTGCCTCTCCCCAGAGGCCAGGGATCCAATTCCCACTTGTCTCTCAGGCCATGCTCTCCCTTCTGTCACACGGGGGGACGGATCCTCTGCCACTGCTCTGCAGCCATCCACGTTTCCCATCCACACAAACCCCACGGGAGGCACAGGGGAGTGGAAGTCCCACCTGCACACATGCTGACATACACCAGCAACTCATCCCCGACACTCCCTGGCCACGGACCAGCACAACCACCCATGGGTTACACAATCAGAGCCAGAGGAAAATCAACACAGAGTGTGGTTCTTCAGCACACACATCGAGAGCCGCCACCGTCCCCAAAGGGCAGCAGGTCTGGGGGGTCCTGGCAGGGGTGATGGGCACAAGGAAGGGACCCCACCCACAATCTCATCCCAGCACTCCTGGACACACACCAGCACCAGCCTGGCCACCGCCACGGCCTCGTTGCAGGCAGGGTTCACACGTGTGCAGCACGGACGTGGACCCATGTGAAGAGCTCACAGAAGGCACCAGCAGCTGCTGTGTGGATGCCCAGCATGGGCAGAGCACACGGAGCCCTGGCACACGGGTGCCAGCTCCCCTCACCCCCCGCCTTGGGAAGGATCCCGCCTTGGGCAGGTCCCCAGGGACTCCGTGGGAGCTGCTGCAGCACTTTTCCCTCCCAGAGCCTGGGAACCCGGCCGGCCTGGGTGTCTCCACCCCTGCTGGCGTCGAGGCCAGCTCAGCCCCAGCTCCGGCTCTGCCACACAGGTCCAAACTCCAGGGCCACCGGGTGAGGTGTGGCCGGGCAGCGCGTGCCAGAGCCGGCTGGGAGGGAGGACAGGAGACATCATCACCACTAAGAGCAAAGCCCAGGCCCCTCAGGGCCTCGCTCTGCCATCTCCTGAGTCAGCAACCCCCAGCCGTGGGGACCTTCTCCATGGCCACAGCCTCGGTGGGCAGCTCAGGCTGCCACCGCTCGCTCGGCCCGGCCTCTCCCCGTGGAAACCAAACAAACACCATCACCCGTGTCCAAAACTTCCAGCCCATCCATCTCTCCACTCTGACAGATGGTAGCAGGTCCTACGACACCTCTCAGCTGCAACTGGGTGACGTTCTGGGTTGGCAGAGGGCTTTCCCAGTGTGGGCTGCCAGATGATCCCCCAAAATCCCTTCCAACACCACTGCAAAGGCAGAAGGAGGAGGGCGGCACTTGTGAGGTAGGGGGACGAGGCAAACCTTCACCTGCCCCTTGCTGCTGTCCCCCACTTCAGGGAACGGGGACAGATCCTGGCCCAGCCCCACGGCCCTTGCTGGAAGCTGAGAGCTTTTTTAAACCCTGTTTATAAGGGCAACATGCAAACAAGAAAGAAAAGGGAGCTCCTTGTGGGGCAGAGAGGGGCTCCACGGTCTGGGAGACTCACACTTAATCCTAGGCTGTGCTACGGCCCCTCTGGTGTGTCCAGAGTGGAGCCAGCCACGGCCAGGGCTGCTGCCTGCAGCTCCCTTCACCAACCCCTCCTGGCCCCGCTCCAGCACCCGGCCCACCGGTGCCAGCCACCAACACCAGCACCCCTGAGACAAACCCCTGCAAGGGGCTGGGAGCCCAGCTGGCACCGAGGCGGTCTGAGCCAGGGCCGGGCTGCTCGGCCTCGGGCAGCACAAAGGGTGCTCACTGCACAGCCAGCCTGCAAACCCTGACCCCTCAGACAGGCCTGGAGTCCATGGCTGAGCATGGCTCTTGGCTGGCTGCATCCAGGGCTGCATCCAGAAGAGCAGGTGTCACATCCTGATGGATCGAGGCTTTGCTACCCAGCTGCCTCCGAAAGCCCAGCAGGGGAAAGCCCCGAGCCAGAGACAAAATCATCCTTGGGGTTACCCAAATCTCCCAGTTCAAGCCCCAGCTCCCTTCGCATCTGTGGCAAATCTCTGTGGGGAGGGCGCCTACTCCCCGAACTTCAGATCCACTGTTTTAGAAAGAAAAAAACCCAACAACAACAAAAAAAGACTGAAATATTTCTCCCCGGTGAGGTGCAGAGAAACACTCGCACATTCGGTGCCATCGTCAGCAACTCCTACACCACCCCCCACGTACGCCGCTGCACGGGGGGAGCAGAAGGGGGTTCAGAGGCACCTACAGAGAAAAAAGGAGATTTCTGCGTAATTTGGCTAATCAGTCAACCGAGCAGCATGAATCCATAGGAGACTGTCCTGCTCTCCCCAAACAGCTCGGCCCCCCGTGGGGCAACAGCACCTCCGTGGCCGGTACAAGCATCACCTCCCTCTAACAGAACCACAGCAGTGACCCTTGGAGAAGTTCCAAATCCCAAACGCAACTCCCAGTTTGAACACACTGGCAACAGCAAAAGCCAAAAAAAAGGGGTTATCAAGTCTTGGAACCACCAGGAAAACTCGTGGTGCTGTCAAAGGGGACCCAGCAGAAGCCCACGGACCTCGGCATCCTCGGTGCTTCTTCCCCTGAAAACCCTTCAGTCACTAAAGGAAAATTCAGGGGAAGGGAAGGGAAG
>VYXC01005557.1:390073-406864 GCA_013397175.1 Platysteira castanea | reverse complement strand
GGAAGGGAAGGGAAGCAGCTTGCTGGCCCAGAAGCCAATTACAACAAATGGAAAGTGTTTTGCTTTTTAATCTCATGATTTTTTTAGCTAATCTCTCCTTTGGAAAGGGACGATTGGCTCAGTGGCAGGATGCTGCCAGGGGGATACAGCACGTGTGGAGTCCTGGCTGGAACAGAACTCAAGCCCTTGCTCTCCATTCCTGTCCTTTTTGGGTGGATTTATCCTGGTTTTTTTCCCAGAACAACTGTGCAGGGGCAGAGAAACAATAGCAGAACTTTGGGAAACTTCTGAACAGGGGATTTTGCTGTGTTTCTGTCTCTCTTCTGTAGAGGGGAGTTTTCTATTTTCAAAATACTCTTTTCACTTTGAGTTTTTCACCAGTTCTCACAGGAGGGTTTGGAGGTGGGAAAACCCTCCCCAGCTCCTGTGATCCTTCTGCTTCTGTGGGCTTTGGCCACCTTGGGAGAAAAGCCAAGTCCTATTCCTCAGCTGCCCAAAGATGGTGGAATCACAGAATTATAGAATCCTTTCAGTTGGAAAAGACCCTTAAGGTCATCAAGATGATGCTTTTCCTGCTGCAAAGGAAGTTCCATTCTGGGGAAGTTCATAAAGATGAGAAGTTTTAGAAGTGAAAAGGACCACACACACCCAAAACCAGGTTTGTTTCCTTCTCCAGCCCTGGGCAAGACCTTGACAAGATCCAGCAGAAGAGGAAAACCAGACCCAGCAGCCCAGGAGAAGACAGGACCCTCCCCACCCGCCACCACCAGACAGCACACCAGAGCTGGGAACCAGTTGGAACCTCTTCAGCAATCCAGACTGTCCCAAGCACGTGGAGAGCCAGAGCAGGGAGGAGGCCGTTAGATGCCAGCCCCAGAGCCCATAAATTACAGCAGGGAACAGAGTTGCATTTGCCCTATTTCTTATCTGCTTGGAAATTGCGCTGCTTTCCCAGCTGCAAAGGCAGCTCTGTTCCCAAGAATTTCAGCAAAGCCATGACCTCTTTCCAGGATCATACAGTATATGGTGGCGGGGAGCCAGGGCTAATTATAGGCACAGGAAAAGGGGAGAGAGGCATTTGGAAAAGCTCTACCTTCCCAGCCACGGGGAGCGGGGCAGCCCGGCCCCAGCCCCCGAGGGGAGCAGCCCAAAGGGCTGAGTAACCCAGGGAAGGAGAGCGAGTCCCAGGGACCCGGTCCTCCTGGGCTTCACTCTCCTCATCTCCTGGGAAGATGAAAGCCAGCATAGACCTCCTCTCACAACAGGTCCCAGTTCTGGTGAGCTCTGGGGTAGGGGGGAAGCCCCTCGGGGGGAGCGGGACCGGCACAGGGCGAGCGCCAGCACCGCCCCAGCAGAACCAGAGCCTGGCAGCCCTACCCCCGGAATCCGAGCGGGTTGGGTCCCCTGCACAGACCCCACTGCCCAAAGGTGAACGATGCCACAAGCCCCTCACCGTGCCCTCGTGCCCCAGCACTGCCCAAAAGCACAGCCTGCAGAGATGCTCCCCAGCCCGGAGGCAAATAAATGTGCATTAATTTAAACGCCAGCCAAGGCTCTCAGGCAGAGCCACATGCAGGCTTGGAGCCGAGTTCGTTGTCACTTGCTGAGCAATGTCAGAGGAGCCACCTCCCTCCCCCGACCCGCCGCAGAAGTGGACAAGGACATGGTGACACATGTGCCCACGAGACCTTCCGGCAGGGAGGAGGCTGGGCAGGAAAGCACACAACAGGCAGCAACTCTTTTAGCCACCAGGCTCCTCTTCAGAGCCACGTTTCTGCACAAACCAAAACCTGGGGAAGGTAAAAATCCGGGCTAATGGTTTTTGTTGAGGGAGGAAAAAGAAAAGCCAGGAACCTTCTCGCTTGCCGCAATGGTTTTCATTTTCCACCAAATTAACTCAAGTCTCGACTCCGGCTGCCGGCAGATCCCCTCCCTGCCTGCTCGCTGCCGTGAGTGCCTGCGTGTGGGGGAATGTGTGGGTGTGTGGGTTTTGTTTTGCTCTCTGCACCGGCTCTGCAGACCATCTCCTGCTCTCGCCGCTCGCAGCCTGCAAGGCTCAGCCCTGCTCCCTCATCCGGCACGCTGGACTTCCCACTTCTCCAGCTGCAGCCTCGTGCAGGGCCGCTCTCCTCCTCCAAGAACTTCCAGAAACACGGCTTGCAGGTATCCCAGCCCTCGGGGTGCTGCAGAGCTGCTGCCATCACCACTCCGAGAAGGTCCCTCCCTGTGTGGAGGGGAGGGTGCCAAGGCTGGGTGCTGCAGAGGCTGGGACAGGGGGCTGGCAGCACCAAGCAGGGCACCAGCGCAGCCTCCCAGCAGGAGAGCACCTCTCACTAAAGGAAGGAATCCGCCTGCGTGCCGGGTCCAACTGATGCCCTTTCCTAAGGCTCCTGTGACAGCGGGAAGGGGGTTTGGTGCACACCGAGTTGGCCCTGCTCCGGGTGAGACCCTTGAGATCACCTCCAGCTTCCCGGGTACCAGCCCTGGCTAACAGCCTGCCCTTGGCGCGCGGCCCCGGCGCTGCAGGCGCTCCCAGAAACGCTCCAGAGGCTGACCAAGCCTCGGTACAAACCCAAACCAGCGCTTTCTACACCACACCCCCCTCCCCAGCTCCAGCATTCCAGATGGGCGCATCAAGGAATGGAGGGGAAGATAAGGAGGAACGCCTTCCCCACAGGTCCCACCAAAGACCGCGGTACCGCCAGCACCCGGCACCCGCCGGGCACGCGCCCCAGGCCGCAGCGGGACGGGCTCGGACCCCCATCCCCGCAGAGCTGTGCCCACCTCGCTGCACTGCCCGCACATCCCGGCCAAGCACGTGGCCGTGGCAGGGCCGACACGGCCCCTTCCCACCCGGCTCGGCGGGCACCGCCACGCACGGCTCAGCCCTAACGGGATAACAAGCTCACAATGAGATCCTAATGAAGGATTAGCGAAATACAGTTTAAAGAGATTAGGGCTGGGTGCAGCGCTGAAACTTTTTTATTTATTTAATTTTTTCCTGAGAGCCTGGCAGAGGTGAGACACAGATTACAGCCAACAAGGATGGAGCTGGCATTCGCCGCTGGCTCCGGCGACTCGGGATGGTTTTTGCATCACATTCGTGCTAAGAGGGGCCAGGGCTGCAAAAAGGATGGAGGAACACACGAAAAATGGCTCGTGGCGCCTGCAAGCCCTGCCCAAGGCGCTTCACAGCCAGCCAGAGGCTTCCTTCTTCTCTCCCCTCCCACACCAGTCCCTTCCCATCCGCACCCCAGCTGCGCCCGATGCTCTCAGTCCCGTTCATAATGACTGCTGATGTTATCCGCCCGAGCCGGAGCCTTCCAAGGAGCCCCAGGGAAGCAGGTACTCAACTCTCATTCAGGGAAAGTTATTAATAGTAATTTCTTGGCTCTACACAAACAGAGCAAGAAGTCAGCCCTGGCCTGGGAGAGCTTGGCGTGACTGCCAGCCCCACGTGCTCCGAAAGGTCAGGAGTCTGGTTCGCCCCCAAATCAAACGAGGATGGTTAAAATAGAAAGCAACACATCTGGGGTTGCTTTTTGGCTTGTTTTGACCGCTCATATTTTTTTCTGCAACCACCAACACCACAAATTTTCTCCTCCTGAGAAAGGGCAACGTGACTGTCACCCCATCGCAGGAATCCAGGAGTGGGAATTTGCTAAACCAGCCCCAAGAGTGCTAGTGCCCAGGAGGGAATGGGCAAGCAAGGCTGGTGCTGGGGGACAGGCTCGTCCCATGAGCAGTGGGGCAACTGCTCAAACCCAGCCCTCATTTCAGCCCAGTCCTCCAAAGCCACGCGACAAGGGGGAGGTGGGGAGCTGAGAAACATCCCCGTTGAGAAACTACAAAACAAATCAAATGAAGATGTTTGGAGCAGATCCAGATGTTTATTAGTGACGCACATGGAGGTATAAATAATTATCCGGTAGAAATTTTGTTCACAGGCAGCTCTCCCTTATCTAATCAGATCTCAGTGCGACATGGCCCTGGCCTCCCCCCGCTTAAAAAGTCTTGAGAAAACCAGATGCAAAATAAAAAAACCTCACTAGGGGCACCAATTTAATCCCATTAATCATTGGATACTGGGAGCAGAGCTGCCAGCACTCAGATCTCATCCAGGCACAGCTCAAGGGAGGATTTTTTCCTCCAGCAGGAGCACTGGCAGAGGGTCAGATCCTGCACGAGGGCACAGAGAAGGGCCAGGAGCCAATCCCTCGCACCATGCCCAGCACCAGGCACAGGTAAAGTGGCACCTCTGGGGACAGGAGCCACCGTGGCATTGGCTGGGCCCCTTCACACCAGTGCAAGGAGCTGGGCGAGCTCTCGCCTGTAAGAAACCAACTGCTTAAAATACCCCGGCCAACAAACGCCTCCCTTGTCCGGCTGCGCGGTACTGACCGGCCTCTCAGCGCCCGGACACTGCAATTACCTAAAAATAAATGGACCACAAAGCTCGAGAGGCCAAACGGCCGAGGGGGATGAGGACGGAGGGGACGTGCTGCAGGAGCAGCGAGCCTGGCCAGCTGGAGGGACCGGCAGCCACGAGCGGCTGTCGCGGCACCACCGCGAAGCCCAAGCCCAAGGGCTCACATACGACCAAAAACAGGTAGAAAAAAGGCTGTAACACCTCAGAAACACCACCTGAGCTGATTTTTCCCGGCCCTTAGCATCACCTAGCCCATGGGAGGTGCCAGCCCACTGAGCCACACCACCGCCCCCTGCATCAGCAGCCCCTCACCCTGCCAACCTCCCCGGCAGCATTTCCGATGGTTTTCCAAAATTTTAACCAACCCAACCCACCATAGGCGAGGCTGCAGAGGGTTTTGCAGAGGCCAGAGAGGAGCAGTGTTGGAAACTTACTGTAGGAAATTGGCCGCTCAGCTCCAGCTCCTTGTCCCTACTGGTGGGAAAGTCTATAAATCTCTAATAAAGAAAAAAAAATCCCCTCCCATTTTATTCCATCTCTCTCCCCCCTTCCAAAGGATTGCGAAACTGAGAGGGCAGCCGGGGCTTGGATTCGCAGCATTTCTGAGTTCCTACAGAGTCTGGGCTCCCTGCCACCAGCAACAGCGGCTCTGGGGGTGTGGAAAAAGGGAGGAAAAAAAAAATAAAAAGAAGAAGCGGAGTAAAAAAAAATATATAAAAAAGTCCTGTTTATTTTGGGGGATGAGAGAGAAAACTCGCACTGCACAAAGCGGGGTGGAGGGGGAGCGAGGCTCTGGCACTCCTGCAGGCACCATGCATTTGGGAGTCAAAAAGGCTGGGTCAAAACGCCTGGATTTTGGGTGGGAATACTGAGCATGCAGAGGATGCTCTTTCCCAGAGCGTACATGGGCAGTAAGCAATCTCCTCTAGAGGGAGGCAGCACCTCCCAGGGCAGCCGGGCCCCCTCGGGGGCACCCACGGGTGCCAGCTCCGCTCTGCCCTGCCCTGACGCGGCCCCGGGCGCTGTAAGGGGAATTACTGGAGACAGGCTGGAAGAAAAGCCTGCTCCAGCCGTGACCCAGATTCCCCTCCAGCCTGATCCCTCACTGAAGTCATAATCCTGGGAGGGCTTCTGGTCCTTTTTTTTTTTTAAATACATCCCTGAGCGTTGCCATGGTGACAAGGGGGATGCTATAATTTCAGCATTATAGACTTCAGCGCGAGAACAGGAGGGAGAAGGTGGTGGAAATATGGATGAGCTGCACTGGTAATGCATTTAGGGAAAAAAAAGAATTAAAAAAAAGAAAGAAAGAGCCAAGGCAGCACCTTGGCTTGGGCAACAGAGACTGGAGGAGCAGGGCCACATCTGAAGGGACACAGGGGATCATGGAATCATGGAATGGTTTGGGTTGGAAGGGACCACAAAGACGGTCTCGTTACACACCCTGCCGTGGGCAGGGACACCTTCCACTAGACCAGGTTGCTCCAAGCCCTGTCCAACCTGGCCTTTGGCGCTTCCAGGGATGGGGTAACCTAGGCAACCTGTGCCAGGGCCTTACCACCCTCAGAAGGAGGAAATTCTTCCCAACATCCCACCTAACCCTGCCTTCTGTCAGTGTGAAGCCATTCCTTCCTTGTCCTGTCACCGCAGGCCCTTGTGCAAAGTTGTCTCCAGCTCTCTTGGAGCCCTTTAGGCACTGGTGAGGGCTCTAAGGTTTATCTGGAGCCTTCTCTTCCCTGGAATGGGGACCTGCTCCTGTCCCTCGGCCAGAGCACCCACTTTGGGGCATCCTTTGGGCTGCAGCTTCCCTGGGCATGGATGCTCCAGACCCTGCAGGGCTTTGGGGGATGCAGGCTGCCACCCTGCCAGGACACAGCAACGAGTCCTAAATCCCCTGGCAGAGCTTGTGGAACCCGAGGCAGCCCTGAGCAGGAACACCCTATTTTGGGGTGGCCTTAGCCCAGCCCACCACAGCTCAGCACCCAGCCGGTGCCAGAACTTTGCAAAGCAGCAGCTCCAGAAGAGCTGCCCTCCCCTTTTTCCCTCTGTTTCCTACCACCTTTCCTTTCCGCCTGCTGTGCCCGTAGCAGGTCCCCATGGAACCCCATGGCGAGCAGGATGTGGGACACCCTGAGCTCCTGTCCAGCTCCCAGCTGCAATAAAACCCACACTGCCTGTGTTTCTGCAAGGGCACGAGAGAGCTCTGGGTGTTGTCAATGTCACACTACCTTGGTGCAGCCCTAGAGAGCCCCGGGCTGGTGCCTGCGAGTTCTCAGGCTGGTAGGTGACCTGTGACCCCACAGGAGGGACGAACCAGGAACCCGTCAGCTTCAGCCCCCCCAGACCCTGGGGACCTCAAGCGCTCCTGCGGCACAGAAATAGCAAAACTGCACCACCAGAAGCCAAACCAGTTCTAGCCACGTTTCCACCCCGCTCACACCCCTTCCCGCCCCACCGCCGGGCACTGAACCGGCACCTGCTGTGACGAAAAATTTCCGAAAGACGCACAAATAAAAATAAGATCGTACACAAACACCTCTGCCCAAAGCCAGACCAGCGGCCCATGACCCCATCACAAGAGCGATGGGCTGCCAGGGACGCGTGGGGTCCCAAAGGAAGCCAGGCTGCCCCGGGGGATGCCAGGTCCACACCACACGCCAGCGGAGGTGAGAAGAAGCTCCGGTCTGGTGCGCGGCACCCGGCACCGCGTCCTCTGGCCGTGCAGCCTGCAGCCCTCGGCCTCTCTGAGGGGTGGGACACAGGTCCTGACCACAAAACCCAGGTGGCCAGTGTCGGGGGCACTGAGACATCACTGTCTGCCCTGCACCTGAGCCCCGGTGCCTGGGCACAGCTCAGCGGGATCCTCGAAGTGACAAAAGGGCCTCCTGAGCTCTAAATGCCTGAATAAAACCACAGCACATCACTGCAAAAGTGGGAACTCCAGGTGCAGGGTGGCAGCGGGTGCCAAGGAACCCCCACCAGGACTCAACACGCTCCTTCCTCGCTGCAAAAAATCTTGTATAACCCCAGGGGAAAAAATATTTCGAGTGTTTTGTTTCCGTGCCCGAAGGGAGCCAAACCCCCAAACTACCACCTTCAGCATCTGACCTGCCAGGCCTCGGGCCATCAGAGCGCTTTCAGCAGTGCCCCGAGCTCCAGATTTAGCCTCAAAGGTATTTATCTCCGAGAAGCTAAAACCAAAGCTGCATTTGCATAACAAAAAGACCCCGATGCTCGGTGCAAGTGCGGCTGGCAGGGGAGAGGACATGCAAAGCAGCCTCCCTCGCCAGGCAAAGGCACTGAAGGTCGCCCAGGCGGATGCTGAGCTCGCCGGTGGCTGGTCCTCTCCACTGGAAAGGACAAGGCAAGAACATCTTCCCAAAGGGAGAGCGTCTTCCCAACCTTCCCACTTCCACCTCGTCCAGTTGGAGCAGCTCTCTCCAGCACAAAGGCAGGTGTGAAATCCTGCTTGCTAAAGCACACGCTTACATCTGGCCCTAAAGCTGAAAGACCTGAGGGCAGCTAACAGGATTTTCCCAAACTCCCTCAATCTGTGTTGAGAGCTGGGCTCACCATTTTCCTCTCCTGGGTGCCAGTGGCAGCACGAGGACAGGCGACTTCGTCCCCGCGGGAGCAGCGCCCATGGGGGAGCAGGAGGCGAGGAACCCAGCCCTGTCCCCAGCAGCACCCGAATGCAGCTCCCACGAGCCCTGGGGCCCCCAGGAGCAACCAGGAGCTCACCCCACCGGGACCCCCACCCCTGGCGTGGGAGCAGGCGGAGGGCACAGCACCCTGCACTCGGCTGTCTGACACACCAGGTCAGCACCCGCTGCCACGCCGTGCCCGCAGCCCAGCCCGGCACCCCTGCCCTTGTTTTGGGACAAAGTCCCTCCGGGAACCGGCGCCGCCCGACTCCCCGTCTCCTCCTTATCTCACACCGGCGCACAGCGACCGAATCCCCTCCTGCCCTGCCATCCTCACAGCTCACACACAGCTCAGCTGAACCAAAACCCCAGCGGGTCACACCGAACCTGATAAAGCATCGCCGTGCCCCAGGCCACCCCAAGAGCCAGATGTTCACCTCTCCCCCCCGCAAGGAAACGCCAGCTCTGGGGAGAGGATTGATGGAGGAGCAAGAAGCAGCCACCAGCTGCCGCGGGAAGAGCCTTGGCTGCCTTCACCACCAGCATCTTGCTCCAACCATTTGTTCTGCTTCTATTTTCGAAAGCGCTGGGGCTCAGCGCGCCGCAGATCCCAGCCTCCCTCCCAGCCTCCCCACCGCCGAGCGAGGCGACAGATTTCTGCTAAGAGGTAGCGCCGGCTCCGCTCCCCATCTTGGCAGCGGCATCCACGCAGGGCTGGGGATATTTTTGAACGAGCGAGCCGAGAGGTGCTAGTTTTCCCGGCGGCTCGTTGCCGGCGCGTGGGAAGGACGGCCATGCCGAGTCAGGGAAGGTTGAGGATGGATCCGGGATTGATCCTTGTGCTTAAAACCCTGGAGATGGGGCGTCGAATCCTCCTAGGTCACGCAAAGCGAGATGGCCGGTGGCACAGGGAGCTCTCTGGGAAAGCATCACCCGAGGGACGAGGCTGGAGATGAGGCCTGACTTCGGCTGCATCCCAACCCCCTGGGCCCTTCCCGGGATCCCCCACACCAGTCCCTGCTCTCAGAGGAGAGCTGGCATGCACACACTGCCCATGTGATCCCAAGTGCTGCTCCTCACTGGAATACTAGATGGAAAACTGCCCCAAGCCCACGTCCAAGTAAGGCCTGCCTTCACACAAGCCTTCCACATCCCATTCCAGTTATTGAAATAAATTTGCTGCTATCGCAGGATTTTCCTAGGGGCCGAGACACGACTCCAGGGAACATGTGGTTTATCCCCTGGGATAAACCCAAGGGTTGGAATGAGGTGATTTTTAAGGTCTCTTCCCACCTAAACCATTCCATGAGTCTGTGACAACTGTGCCTGGAGGCACCTCCTCACCTCCATGACCTCCGCAGTGGTGCCAGCATCAGAGACGCTTGGTGACACACAAACGCTCTGCTTTCCCCCACGGCTCTTCCAGCAAGTTCTGAACCAGTCCAAGCACCGCGTGCCAGGCTCCGTGTCCGACAGAGCCAAAGCCAGAGCTCCCTGCAGGGGAATTCTAAAGGCCGAAAATCCACACACAATTCCCAGCAGGAGGAGGGTGCTTGTGGCAGAGCCAGGCTCCAGCAATACCAGGATTTTAACAAGCCTGGTCTTCAGCCATTCCAACCTGGCACCCATCATCGAGCCGAGCAGCACCAGGGTCCCCAGCCAGAGGAGGAGCCACGGGTGCCACAGGACCCCACCCCAGGGATGGACACCATCCCCAGCCACTGGCATTCAACCAAAGCCGGCTGCTCCTGCCAGGGCTGGCAGCTCGCTCGGGTGCCAGCAAGAAGCCTGTGGGTACCAGCTCCACAGGGACGTTTATCACGAGATTTAGACAAAGCACGACAGCTCAGCCCTCACCTACAGTTACACAAACACACAGCCACTCTATGCCTCTGTACACCCAAAATGGGGGAAAAACACACATTTCTTGGTCGTCCCAAGCTTGCAGAAGGTCCTTCCCCATGGATGCCAGCACGGATGAAGAGCACCCACGCCTGGAGCCCGACCCTTGCCATTCCCTGCCCCAGCCCCTCACCACAGCAGTTTATCTCCTGCTCTCAGCACTGAGCGCAGTGGCTGCGGGGCAGGACAGTCTCGGTGACTGCCCGTGCAAAATAAAAAAAGGCTGGTCCGTCAAAATAATTTGTCCACATTCTTTATTGTAATTTTTTTCTTCCCTGCCAGTGGAAACTCCTGCTCCGGCACCATGTCTCAAGGTTACTGCTAGGGGTGGGGGAGGATTTCAGGTTTTACAACTGAAAAATTCCAGACAGAAACCCAGAAACGTTGCCAGTTTTTTACTGAACAGAAGTTCTTTATCCAATTAATTTAATTTATTTAACTTTTTTTTTTTGCACTTTATGCAGCATGTTTAAGCAAACTCCGTTTTTTTCAGTCCTCCAAATTTTGTCTGCTTTGATAGAAAATTCTCACTGATGCCATGAACATTTTCCATTCTTAATTTCTTTTTTAAGGAAAACCAAACCAAACAAATCCGACCCCACATATTTTCCCCACCTGCACGACATGGGACATGTTCCTGGGTACGGCGCCTAGCAATTTTTCCCTGAAGTCTTCCAATAATTTGAAAGGAAAAAATTTAAGAGCAAAAAGAAAAAATTCATCTTCAAAATAAGAAGGAAAAAGGTGCTTTCGAAAAGGATGGAGGAAAGTCACTTTGTTCCAAAAGGCACTTCCATTTAAAAAGGATGATGAAAACTTCCAAGCAGGGCTATTTATAACCACTGCTTGTATCCATCAATAACACCTTGCACCTGAAGCTCCACCACATCCTCCAGAGCAGGCACCCCCAGGCCCAGAGCCCCAGCACCCCGGGGGCTGTGAGCTGCAGGATCCATCACGCACGAGATGCTGATAATCCCCCTATGGCAGGAGGAGGAGAGAGGAGAAGGAGGAATTCCACTAAGAATCCTAAGATGATCCCTTGGCAGCCCTGGGGTGGGCTCAAGTCAGGGACCTGGCCCCACAGGCAGGTGCTGCTTCTCGAATCTCATTACTACTTTTTAGGGATGGAAAAAAAGGTAAAAAAATAATTCGGGAGCCATGGATTTGTCCTGCCTCCTTCCAAAAAAAAAAAAGCTGATGCAACAGCAGTGCTGCAGTGGGAGGTCACCCTTCCCCACAGCCCCCAGCCCCGCTCCGTGCCCCAAGCACCCCAGCCTGGGGGGGCTGCAGGCACCTCCTCCTGGAAGCGGTTTGGGGTTTGTGCCGGACGCTTGCTGGAAGCTGTTTGAAGCTCTGGAAAGAGAAACAATTCCTCCTCCTCCTCCTCTTCCTCCCTGCCCAGAAATAGGTCATTTAATTACCCCCTTTCCAAGCCCAACCACCACTGACTCAGGACAGGAGGTGGGAGCGCTTCCACCCTGCGCCGGCTCATGCCCAGCAGCAGCCCAAAGCCACCGTGCTCGGCTTTGACCTTGAGCCATCGTGCCAGCAGGACGGGGCTGCCAGGGCACAGCCAGCACAGATGGCAGGGGCTCAGCTCCCCACCTCTGCACTCCAGCCAGCGCTGGGCACNGGGGCTGTGAGCTGCAGGATCCATCACGCACGAGATGCTGATAATCCCCCTATGGCAGGAGGAGGAGAGAGGAGAAGGAGGAATTCCACTAAGAATCCTAAGATGATCCCTTGGCAGCCCTGGGGTGGGCTCAAGTCAGGGACCTGGCCCCACAGGCAGGTGCTGCTTCTCGAATCTCATTACTACTTTTTAGGGATGGAAAAAAAGGTAAAAAAATAATTCGGGAGCCATGGATTTGTCCTGCCTCCTTCCAAAAAAAAAAAAGCTGATGCAACAGCAGTGCTGCAGTGGGAGGTCACCCTTCCCCACAGCCCCCAGCCCCGCTCCGTGCCCCAAGCACCCCAGCCTGGGGGGGCTGCAGGCACCTCCTCCTGGAAGCGGTTTGGGGTTTGTGCCGGACGCTTGCTGGAAGCTGTTTGAAGCTCTGGAAAGAGAAACAATTCCTCCTCCTCCTCCTCTTCCTCCCTGCCCAGAAATAGGTCATTTAATTACCCCCTTTCCAAGCCCAACCACCACTGACTCAGGACAGGAGGTGGGAGCGCTTCCACCCTGCGCCGGCTCATGCCCAGCAGCAGCCCAAAGCCACCGTGCTCGGCTTTGACCTTGAGCCATCGTGCCAGCAGGACGGGGCTGCCAGGGCACAGCCAGCACAGATGGCAGGGGCTCAGCTCCCCACCTCTGCACTCCAGCCAGCGCTGGGCACTTCGAGCAAGGAGAGTCAGGCCACGGGTGCTGCCGACCCCCTGCACGCGTGGCCACGGGCAGGGCCGAGTGCCGCCTCCGGGCAAACCAAGGGCTAATTGCACGTTGGGAAACCCTGCGTGTCCTGCTCGGCACAGAGCGAAACGTGCGGCCCCGGCACGGTCCGGTCCGGCTGCTTCGGGAGGGGACACCACGGTGGCTGCTGGGCGGTGGCTGCAGCCTGACACATGCCAGCACAGGCATCATCCCGCCCTTCCAGCCTGTCCTCGCCACGCGCACCGGGACACGCGCCCGGCACCGCTCCGGGCACTCGGGCTTCGCCTTTGGCAGCCAAAGAGCAGCTCAGCGTGCCCGCTGCGCTGGGGCCTGGAGGGGCACGAAGCTATTTATTACTATGGCAGTACCCAGCCCTGGGAACAGGCCCGGCAGCTGTTCCAGCATTCCAGCAGTCAGCCACAACCAGGACACCTCACCGTGACCAGGCCTCTCCAGGTGACACGGATGGTGGCAGCAAGGACCCACCACCATCACATGCACCTCATCTCATTGCCTCCTTTTATATAGGGGAAGGTGCTCCCCTATAGCTCAGAAGCAGCCTGGGAATTGTGGAGCAGCTGCTGTGTCCCCGCAGCCTTGTCATGACCCACACGAAAATAGGCCATGTTTCCCCAAAAAACTCTTCCGATGCAGCTCAGAGACCGAACTCCCCGAACTTTTGAGCCCCAATTTAAGAGAAAGCAAACCTAGACCCCACCCCCCCAAAATAAACCACTCCAAACTGGAGTACTTATCAAACCCTTGTTCTCCACATGGGCAATTTTTTAAGGATTTTTTAAAGAATGCAGGCTCTTGTCTGTTTTGCAAGCAGTGGGGAGCTACAACAGGGAGACACCAAGAGTGAGGGGAAAGGAAAAATTAAAAAAGAACCACAAGCAAAGCGAAGTGGAGTGCAAGATGCAAACCGACAGATCCGGGGAGGCAGAGCTGCTGGCAGGCAGACGGCAAGATCCATCTTGAAAGCAAAAGCAAACTGCTGCTCACACAGGCAGAGGGAAAAACCTAGAGGTCTTCAGCACTGCCTGAAGCTCTGATCAAACAAAGTGATTAACAAATTTCAGCTTTTTATTGAAAGCTTCTCTAATTAGAGGAAAAAAGGAAAGGAAAAACAAAACCAAATCCCTGAGAGTCGGATCGAGTGGTGAAGTCCCAGACAGTGTTGCAGGGCTGCAAGGGGGTGATGCACCCCACAGTCCTGCTGGCACAGGGAGGGCAAGCACAGCCAGGCACCCCATGGCACCAGCACGGCCACACATTTCCATGCCTCCCCAGCCTTCCTTCTCCTCCCCCTTCTCCTCCTCACTTGCTCTCTGCTCACCACGTCAGGCTCAGCGGCAGAGCCGAACCTTCCCGGGAGCAGGACTGTCATCTGCAATAGAGTCACCTCTGAACCCGGGACAGCTCAGCCTCCAGGAACTGCCAAAATAGTGATAAAAATAAGAAAGAGCCCCCGGCCTGAGGAGTTCACCCTCCGAACAGATGGGACGGCGGCGGGGTGAGGCAGGGGGATATTTTTAGCTCTGGTTGCAGATGGGGAAGTCCGGCACAGCACCGACACGGCAGCCCCATCGCCGCCCGTGCAGCTCGCCATGGCCTGGGTCACCTCCGTGTGCACTCCCGGGTATTAACAGGATTTAATGGGATGCTGCCTGCTCACTTCCTGAGCCTCAGGCACCACCTTCCAGGCCAACTCACACCACCACAGCTCCACATGGCATCTCACCACCGCTGTCAGGGGCACCCAGCAGGGCAGCAGTGGTGCGGGAGAGCCAAGTCAATGTCAGCAACCCACACCCCTCTCCCTCTTTCCCCTTCATTCCCAAAACGGCCACGTCCCTGCAATCCATAGCAGAGCAGAGATGCCACGCAGCACCCCACGGTGGGTTCCTCCCAGCACGCTCCAGGCGATGCCAACCTGACCCTGGGAAGCACTCTGGCTTGGAAAAAAACAGGGAAAAGCAATTTCTGCCCCTCACCACAGATGCTTTTTTAGGTTCAAATGACTCGCCCAGGGCGTCAGACGCATCGCTTGTAGCTGAGCCCTCCACACCTGGTTGAAGCCCTCCTGTTCCTTGGGGATGTGCCAGGCAGCATCTCCCCCCACCCTCACGTCCATCCTTCCTTCGTGAGCCAGGGCCTGCACCAGCATCGACACCTCCCTGCCAGGCACCGGCTCCCGGCACGCGCCAGCACAGCGGCAGCTGGGTCCCGCTCCCGTACTTCTCATCCGACACTTTCGGCTTTGTTCTCCCTCTCACAAAGCTGCCGTGAGGCTGCCCTGGCAGCACGAAGGGACCTTGAAGTGGATGCGGTTTATGACCATATTTAGGCTCCTTTATGTTGCCAGTCACAGTAAAGGGCTGCAGCATTAAGTGAGACTCAGACCCCACTTGTTTCACTTGGCAGCCTGGGAAAAATCCACCCCGGGTGACTCCAGCACCGTCCATGCCTCCGCCCTGCCCGCTCGGGGACAGCACGAAATAGCAACAGCCCTTTCCAGCTTCACAGCTGCACTTCCCAAGAGGAGCCAGGAGCCCGACAGCAGTGAGGAGGGGGGGATTAAACACATTAACCACCTCCCCCATTCCGAGAACAACACCAAAGCATGGGGAAGCAAAGGGACATGCCCAAGGTCACCTACTGACAAAGCCAGCACTTCCCAAGGTTCCAAGAGCCCCCCAGCAGGACTGAGCACATGCAGGGATGTGACCGCTCGGCATGAGGAGCCCCCGAGCCTGTTTGTGCTGGGGGAGAGCCCAGGCAGGAGTGGAAGCCCCGAGCCACCTGACACGGGAGCTAATGTCCCTTCAGCATGAGCACGTTAAATCCCTGCTGTGGCAGAGGCACCAGCGAAACCCGAGCAGTGGCCCCCACCGCTGCGGGGACATTGGCCACCTGCTCCGAGCCGGCACAAGTGCAGATGCCTCAGCTTGGCAAAGCCGCGACAACTGCAGGGGCTGAAGGGCAAGGTGGCGGGGGTGGAGGGGAGAAGCCGTGAGGCCCATCCAGAGGTCTGTGACCTTCAGGAGCCCACAGCAGCGATCCTGAGGGCAGGGCAAGCAGCTCGCTTTGAGCTCCAAAGGGACAGGGGCAGCTCGGCACTGCCAGGCCAGGGCCACCAGCATGGAATCGGCTCAGGGAAGGAAAGAACACACGCAGAAGAACCCTTACCTACACCCAAAACCTGCACCCCTGGCCTGATGAGCGTCCCCGTCATGCTGAGGCCGGCACAGCCCCGTTCCCATCGGCAGTAAGATTTTAGACCGGCTGTCCTGGGACAGTGGTTTGAGAGCACCCACCTTGGTGAAGCAATGCCAGCCTGAGAATTCATGCACAGCCATGCACTGCGGGAGAAGGGGCTTTGGAGGGGCAGGATCAGACCTTCCCAGAGCGGGGGCAGGCAGAGGTGCTGAGCTGAAGTGCCGGGGGAATTTGCACCAGCACAGGTGTCTCTGTCCCTGCCCAGACCCTGCCCACAGCAGGGGGGAGTCACCGGCCAAAGCCGTGTGGCAGCTCCGACAGTTGTGGAGGATGAGGAGGGGGCGACAGCCCAGCTGGTGGCCGTGCAGAGCCGGGGGTACCATGGGGCTCCACGGGTGCAGGGGAAAGAGCTGCGTGTGTGGCACATGCGCGTGTCTCACTGACTGTGCGCTGCTCTCGTGCATGAGGGGAGAAAAGGAAAATAAATTTAAAAAAATAAAAACCAACGACAAAGCCAAAGGGGTTTGGGAGCTGCAGGGAAGGGATAAGCTGCGGGCAAACCGGCGTCACAGATGCCGAACAGCCGCAGATGCCGGACGCGCTGTCACCGCATCCCTGCTCAGCATCGCCGGTCCCTCTGGCCAAGGAAGCGCTCGGCACCCGGGGGAGGCCGCGGCAGCAGTGACGCGGTCTGGCCCCACCACGATACCCTGCTCCGGCCGCTGTCGGATGGAGCTGAGGCGCTGAGCTCCCTCCGACAAACAATCCCAGCTGTCGGCTCCGGAGCCGGCGCCCGGCCAAGGCATGGGCGCTCCGGGACTCGATTTACCGCCGGCTCTCCCAAAATCTGCTCTTGCCAATCAAACCGCAGCCGCCACCGGCACCCGGAGCCTCGCCGGCGGGTCCCCCCACAGCCCCAGTGTCATCACCCTATGCCCTGCCAGGGAGGGCACCCCCCAGCCCCCGAAATCACCGGGCCCTGCTTCTCCCCGGGTCCTGCCAGGCCGCAGCGGGTCCCGTTCGGGGGTGGGCGCAGTGTCGCGGGTGGGCTCATGGTCCGCCACCACGGGGGTCCCACGGGGACGTTGCCCACCGCCCCGGAGCGGGGTGGGCACCCCCAGCGCTGCCCCCACCCCATCGGCAGCACCCAGCGGGACCATCCCCGTGTGCCGCACCCGGCACCCGCAGCCCCCCGTGTCCCGCGTCCCCCCGTGTCCCGC
>VYXC01005557.1:351164-367930 GCA_013397175.1 Platysteira castanea | reverse complement strand
GTCCAAGGCCAGGTTGGACAGGGCTTGGAGCAACCTGGGACAGTGGAAGGTGTCCCTGGCCATGGCAGAGAGGTTGGAACTGGATGACCTTTAAGGTCTCTTCCAACCAAACCATTGTAGGATTCTCTGGTATGAAATACTCGCCCCAGGGGGAGCCCAAATTTCTCCTTTTCTCCTCCTTCCCCAATAACACTTCTCAGGATGATCTTAGGAACAGGGTGAGGCAGGACCTGATTTTCCTCCCTGGTCCCTTTTGCTGTCCCAGCCTGGGCACAGGCACCAGACAGGCCCCAGTGAGCCCCGTGCTCCAGAGTCCCTGTCCTCGCTGTGTCCCCACTGGGACGTGCTGGGGCTGCTGGGGCGGCTCCGTGGAGCCCACGGCGGGGCTGTGCTCGCCCGGTGCCCACGGCTGGTGCCGGTGGCCGCGGCCATTCAGGCGCTTATCCCCGGCTTGCAATGACATCTAGTGGAGCTGCCTTGGGAGGAGCTCAGCCAGCCAGCACCAGGCCTCCTCCGGCGCGCCCAGGGCTTGATTTTCCCCTCTGACCTCCTCTCCAAACCATGTGGGCAGGAGGCAAGAAGTGGCACCCCATTTCTGAGTCATGGCTGGCCACAGCACAGCTTCCCGGGAGCCAAAAACAATCACCTTTTCCACAGCAGCACCGAGTCCCCTCCAGCCCATACTGCAGCCGTGCTGAGGGAATAGTTGGGACTGTTATCATTAGGTGGAGTTCTTTACCTCAGGCTTCCCCTCCATCCCCAGAACACCCCCAAAAAAGAGGTTTCAGCTTGGCAAATGCTGCTGGTGCAAAGCCAGCGGCTGCTCGGCTGCTGGGGGAGGTGGCTGGCAGAAACAAACCACACTGAGCCGCAGCCAGAGATGTGCTGGATCCTCCTCTGAAGGCAAGGAAGGAAAAAACCAAACAAATATGGTAACCAGAAGATAAAAGCCCCAATGTGGTAATGGGTAATGTGCAGCAGCACCGTCCCAGGATCCTGTCCCTGCAGACGGTGCAGCATCCAACAGGTTAATGGCAGCCCGGTCCTATTTTAAACAGGGAAAAGTGCTGCAGCTTGATCCCACTTCATTCCTGTAGAGATATAATCATAGTCTTTAGGAGATGTAATCATAGTATTTATTTAAGAATTAAGTGTGTCTGAAAGTGGCCCAAATTCCCCGTGCAAGAGCTGGGTTGGGGCCTCAGCCCCGACTCGGCCCCGCCGCGAGGGAGCCGGGCCCTGGTGGCCCTGGCCAGAAGCCGAGGGGACACCTTGCTTTGGGAACGGGGGTGTAGGGAATGGCACCAGCCCGAGGGACCCGAGTGAGCAGGGGTGAGGCAGGTGAGGAGCACGGGGCAATGACCATCCAGAGCAATCCCCCATTTTTGGATACAGCTTTATTTAGAGTAAACGAGCAGAGGCAGCACAGCAGGAATCCAGCACAGACGGGGCTGGAATAAGCACCGTTTGAGGCATTTTTATAAGAGAAGGAAAAGAAAAAACACATAAAAACCTCACAAACAAACACGGAGAGAAAGTGCTTTAAATGCAGCCGTGGCCAAACACAGTCACTGTGCCACACCTGAAAACCAATTAAGCACCAGGGCAAATCAAGAGGGGACAGAGACACCAGCATCCCTACTGCAATGGTGCTGTGGGGTTGTTCCACAGCAGAGGCCAGGCACCAATGGCTCCAGAGATGTGGTCCCTCAAAGCATCCATGGGACAGCAGTGACACTGAGCCTCTGTCTTGTATTTCTGCCCCAGCCTGGCTGAAGAGTGGTGAAATTAGGCTTTAAAAACCAAAATTCTTCTATTGCACCTCAATTTACTAGAGAAGAGCTCACGGGTGTCTTCACAAGCAGTTATTGCCTCTCTGTTCTGGCCTGTCCCTACCCCTCCATATAAAGACTGATTCTGACATTTCCCCAGCCTTAGTGTGAGGAAGAAATATATATATATATATATTAGAATGCCTTTATTAGATCAGTAAAACCTGTGTAGTGTCCAGAAATACAGACTGTCCTTGGGCAGCTGGCTGTTAGAAACACAGGAATTAAACAGCCAAAACACCCAGATAAAAAATATATTTTAAAAGCAACACATGCTGTAAAAGCTTTGGCAGCTGCAGCCTCCTGCAGGGAGGTCGGGCACTGGTTTAGTACCGAGATCGGGGTGCCCAGGGCTGGGGCTGAGCCCTGTGTTCCCCAGTCAGGCACCGCTGGCTGCAGATGCTCACGCACCCTGCATCCACGCAGGGAAGCTCTGTGGCCAGCAGCAGCGTCCCTGACCCTGAGGTCTCCTTGGCAGCTTTACATCGTCCCCCTTCCCTCAGCCCCATCCCCAGCCCGACCCTGTCACTTCTTGAAGAACTTCTTGTTGAGGAGGAAGATGAGCAGGTTGACATTGACCTTGGCCTTATCGAACATCTTCATGACGGCTACGCCCTCGTACTGCAGCTGCAGCAGGTCCTGTGGGAGAGGGGCCTGTCACTGCCACCACTGTCACTGCCACCGGTGTCACCACCACCGGTGTCACCGCCACCGGCGTCACTGCCACCAGCGTCACTGCCACCACCAGCCCAGCCCGCGGTGCCCAGCCAGGGCCCTGGGACAGGGCCCAGCACGGAGCTGGCTTTGCAGGGGGACATGCACAGCGAGGCTGCTCCCAGCAGCTCAGGGCAGGGCTCCACACGGGCTCCGAGACCCCCCAGGAGCTGCAGGCTTGGGGACACCACCCAGCCCCCGCAGACCCCGGCTGCCCCCATCTCTCTGGCCCCCAGGAATGGCTCCACACCTGGTAGTGCAGCTGGAAGCGCTCCATGTCGATCCCCATGAATTTGGCTTTCACCTGGAACCTGCCTGGTTCCTCACAGGGGCTGATGTCGAAGATCACGTTCCTGAGCCTGAGAAGACAGAGCCACTCGTTACCAAAAGGGGCTTCACAGCTTTAACACAGCCAAGGAGCCCACCCAGTGCACCCCCTCAGCACAGCAGCCAGACCCACAGCCCAAACCCCACTGCAAATCCCAACTTTCCTGCATTCTCCTACACAAAAAAACTTGCCCCATCCATGGCAGGACAACAGCGGCCCCTCCTCAGTTATTTTCATCTACCTGCCCAAGTTCTCATAGAACCATGGAACATCCTGAGTCAGAAGGGACCCACAAGGATCATTGAGTCCATCAAGTTCAACTCCCAGCCCTGCACTGAAAAACCCCGAGGAAGAGCTCCTCCCCAGGAGCAGGGTTACGCACTGGCTGGGCGGCAGGTCCTGGATTTCCAGCAGCACCCCCTTGTCCCACAGCTGGGCTGCTGTGTAGTGCAGCGATGGCAGCTTCTTGCTCTTCCCACTGACCCTGGAAGAGAAGGGACCATGTGCTGAGAGCTCATCTCCGGCCATCCACGACCCCCCGGATTCCCAACATCTCCAGGACTCACAACGACCAGAGAGCAATGAAAACCAATAATGGTATTTTTAAAAATTACTGATTTTTGGCAAGGAACCTCACTTGTTGCTGGCTGCCAGGTTGTCAAGGCAGGTCTTGATGTACTGGTTGTAATAATCAATTTGCTCCTCATAAAACAGGGTCTTGGCATCGAGGCCCTCCAGGGTCTGCCTCAGCTTCAGGAGCTCCCTGCGGCGCTGCTGCCGGTGGCGCCGCTGGTTCCGGATGTCCTGGAGGAAACAAAGCAGTGCCAGAAAGCCAGAATGTCGTTATGAGCTTCACCAGAGCGGGGCCTCAGCGGGGTTTAGGGGTGATCCCCAACTCAGTGTCCCCCAGCACACCTTGGCCAGCTCGTCGATGAGCTCCTGGTACTGGCTGGCAGCGTGCACCAGCCCCAGGCTCTCCAAGCGCCGCAGGTTGCGGATGACCTTGCGCTTCTTCTCCTCCATGGAGAGCTGGCTGTTGGCAGCCAGGGAGCCACGGCGCTGCAGCTGGGCAGAGGCCTGGGCACCCCGCAGCGCCCGCCGGCGCACGAGGTGCTCGTGGGCAGCTTCCTGGGGGCGAGAAGGGGTGAGCCTGGAACGCGGCCGGAATGGGATACAGACACGGAACAACCAAACCCCTTCACCCACGCTTTGATGTGGGTCTCTCCTGGCCCAAGAACATGTGATTTTTCTGAAAACCAGAGTCCAGTCACTGCTGAATCACAAGAGCAGTGGCCAAGCCTCCGAGAGGAGCCAGGCAGCTTTTTGCTGAGAACTTTTTTGCCATTTACCCACAAAGTTTTTCAGTTCATCCCCAGCAGCAGCGTCACACATCCCACCTCATGCTCTGAGGCTGGTGTCCACAGGATTTCTGGGAGGGACTCTCCTGGCTGTGACTGGATCAAATCCACCAGCATCTGCTTGGTGCTAGAGACCAGAGGGAGATGTCAGGCATCCGCCCAGACCATCACCCTCCACACAATATTCAGTTGCCTCCCAAGGGTTTGTCATCCGCCTTGAGCATGCCAGTCCCCAGTACCCTTCCAACACCCCCAGTACCCTCCCGATGCCCGCAGAGCCCATCCTTGCCTCAGCAGCAGGCTCCTCGTGTCGCTCTCGTCGCTGCTGGCCGCTGGCACCAGCTTGTTGGTGAGGGTGAGGGAGATCTCTGTTCTGCTGAGCTGGGAGAGCACCTGCTCAGCACCACTGCCTCCCAGGCTGGCAACGCCCTCCCCTGCGAGGGCAGAGAGAGCCCTGCTAGCAGTGCTGGGCCCCAGAGGGCTGGCTTCCCACGCCCAAAGGAATCCACCTCAAGCTTCGTGCAAGGAAAGCGAGTCCATGCCCACCCTCCTCCCACCAGGGTAGGTGTGGGTCCCAGAGCTCAACCTACCGACCAGGGACTGGACTGTAGGAAGCTCATCCAGATCGTCCAGGAGCTCGTGCAGGGGGTCACTGCGGCGTGGGGCGATGGAGCCCTGGTGCTGGAGCAGGAGCTGCAGAGTGCAAGGGGTGAGGCAGCGGCAGAGGGGGATGCAAAGGGAGAGCGAGGGAGGGCCAGCCAGGAGCCACACAGCACCTTCACACCCGAGAGGGGATGGGGAAGACAGGAGGATTGCAAAAGGACAAACCTGCAGAATCTAGGTTATTTCCTTGCTTAGGAGAGAAAAAAAAGGGTCAGGAAGAGGGAAGCCAGGGGTAGGATACAGAGGAACGTGAGGAAAAGCAGAAAGCCCAGGAGGTGGGAGCAGAGGAAACAGAGCTTGCCATGAGCTTTATGCCCTGACCTTGTGCGTGTTGATGAGCTCCCCCACAGTGATGTAGATGACTGGTTTGGCCACTGCCACCATCTCTGAGTACTCATCCATGTTAAACCTCTCCTCAGGCTCAGGGACGCAGCAGGCAGCAGAGATGAACGTCCTGCAGGGAGGGACCCCTTTGGTCAGCCCCACACCCCACAGTCAGCTCCCAGCCGCCCTCCCACCCCCTCGCCATCCCGGGGCCCACCTGAACTTGCTGTGGGTGTCCTCCAGGTACTGGTTGAGCCCGCAGAGATGGGCGCTCTCCCCCTGGAAGGCCTTGTGGGCGGCGGCGTGCTGCAGCAGGTTGGCGATGCAGCCCAGGCTGCGGCGCTGCTCGGGCTGCAGGGCTGCCCCGGCAGGCACGTCCACGATGTCAAAGCCGTCGGGGGCCACCACGGCCGGGTTCATGAAGCGGTAGTAGAGCAGGTTCCCCACGATCTAGGACACGAGACAGGCTGGGGCTTGGGGAGCAGATGGCTTGGGGCCCAAGGACAGCTCAGCAGGGAAGGATGTTTCATTCCTGCGCTGCCTGGTAGAGATGGCAGTGCAGGGAAAAGCCCACTCTTGGCATTTCCTGAGTGGCTCAGGGAAAATGCTGACTTGGAGATGTTTTTAAGTCAAGAGGACCTGACCTTCTGTGGAGGGATATTGGCCCTTCATGAAGAGGCACAGCTGAACCCACCAAACCGTGCAATGCCCCAGCCCCAGGGTACCTTATCAACCTCCTCTGCCGGGGCCCTGGGGAATTTCTCAGCCAAGGACATCCTCAGGATTTTGGCCATGTAGCGCATCCCATAGCTGAGGAGAGGTAGGGAGAGGACCATCAGCACATGGGTCCACCCTGACCCAGTCCTACACCATCATGCAAGAAGCAGCAAGCCCCCAGCCCTGGGGTGATGGAGAAGCCCACAGGTGAGGTTGGCAGCTGCAGCACCCCTCAGCTCCCTCCCCCACCCTGCTGCCAGCCCAGGCAGCTCTGGAGGTAGCCTTCATCCTCTGAGATGACCACAAAGCTCAGATTCTTCCTGGCAGACACCTCAATGTCAGCAGTAAACTGCCCAGAAATAGAGCAGAAAAACAAGCCAGCCCATGGGACACTGCCAATATTTGGGGTTCTCTTGCTGACAGTGTAGTAACAGTCCTGCAGCAGCAAAGGGGCCAGGAAGCCCCCCATTGATGCCTTAGGTTTTAACTTTTATATTTTTTCTAATTCTGTATCGCCTAGTGTGTAGCTCTGAAGTTTCTTGTAGCTCGTGAGCTGCTCTCTTAGGCCAGACAGACACAACAAAGCCTCTCTGAGCTGTTCAAGGACACTCGGGCTGTCCTAGGCCCAAAGGTGTAAACTATAGCTGCGAGAGTGGGGGAGAAATTGAAGAGAGCTAAAGTTTTAATTGGTGAATTTATGCTGATACACTAACAGACCAAATCCATAAAAGTGTAAAGAACTCGTGACTCATCCCAAATGGACCTCTTGAGGTCCATTTTGGAAGCAGCCTCTGGCTCCCCAGGGTGTACCTTTGAAGGCCTTTCAAATAAATCCCTGCCTTTATTCCCTTACTCCTGTCTAGTCTCTGTTTCTAGGTGGCTGGAGAAGGCATCACCATAACCCAACCTCCTTTCTAAGGCCTTGCTGGAGACACCTTAGAGCCAACAGCACTGCTGGGGTGTGCACAGAAGCCATCGGGACACTTACGGGATCTTGTCAACAGAAGAGGTGATGGCAGAGACAAACTTGTCTGTTATTGCCAGGAGATTGCGGATGGAAATATCCAGCCGCCTTTGGACCTCGGGATGGCTGAGAGCCTGCTCGGGGCTGACCTCATATGGGAGCTTGCTGCAAAGGGAAGACAAGATCCCCATCACCATCCCAGTGCCCATCAGCCCGTGGCCGAGCCAAGCCTTCTTCCCTGGGGTCTGACCTTCTGTGCCCACTCTGTGACTCAGTCTGGTTGATCCACGCCTTGTAGATGTCCACGGGGTCCGTGCGGATGCTGAGGCTCTTGTCCTGCAGGACCTCCTGCACCGGGCCAGCCAGGATGTGCCGCAGGGCCTGCTGCCCGCGCTCGCTGCGGTAGAAGCTGACCACCAGCCGGATCACCGTGGCATTCCCCGTCAGGATGTCATGAACATGGTCCACCTTGGACCTGGGGACAGAGGCGGGGCAGAGGGGGTGAGGGCATGGACCGGCGTGCACGCGTTCTCCGAGCAGGAGGCAGCAGACGGAGGTGACAACAGCGTCCAAGCTGATGCAGTTCAGCCCTTCCCTGGGCCTGTTCCCAAACCAGGGCACCCACGGACACCCACCTGATCTCCTCCTGCAGCGCCACTTTGAAGAGCTGGAGCAGCAGGTAGGCCTCCCGCGGGTTGGACGCGTAGTTGTACAGCGTGAAGATCACCGACTCCATGAATTTGGTGGACTTGTTCTGGGGCATCTGGAAGATCAGCCTGGCCAAGTACACTGGCTGTGTCTGCAGGGAGGAGGGACACCAAGCTAACCCAAGCGTCATGGGGTGGCCGGGTCCCTGCCCTGCCCCCCGAGCTGTGGGGGACACAGCAGAGCCCCCAGCCCCACCTGCAGCAGGTAGAAGAGGTGCTGATAGGCCTCCAGCTTCTGCCGCTTCTCCTTGCTGAGCGACTTGAGCCCCTTCTGCTTGTCCATGGACATCATCTCTGAGAGCTGCTCCTTGTTCTTCCTGGTCAGCTTCTTGCAGTGGGAGACCACCTCCTGCAGCCACACAGGCAGGGAGAGAAGCGCTGGGGTCTGCCTAAGGCTCTGGCATTCCGACTGGTTCCTGGGAGAGCCAGAGGCACCCCAGTGCTTCCCAACCCCTCCCTGACCCCTCCAGCTGCCTAAAAGGTGAAGCAGAGACACGTCCAAGCTGCGATGCCACAGAGGGCAGGACCACATGGGGCAACCGAGTCCTTCCCCACTCTCCCGACCTGCAGCGTGATCCTGTTCTTGACCAGCAGCCCGATCTTGATGTCCATGAGGTCCAGGTCGCTCTCCAGCTGCCGGCTGGCACGGATCCTCTTCACCACCTCCTCCTGCAGCCGCAGCACCTCCGACTCCTCCCAGAAGTCGTGCTGGCTCTGCTCCAGCAGGTGGATGAAGCGCCGGACGATGCCCAAGGGGGGACTGTTGGTGTGGACTGTGGCAAGGCACAGCAACGCCGTGAGTATTTGCAGGAGGATGGCGTGGCCACCCCCACCGCAGAGCCCTGGACCCCAGTGTGCACCCAGACACCCCATCCTCCTCCCCAAAAAGCATCTTCTTGCAGCACCATGACATAGGACACACTGTGCAACAGCCTCCAGGAAGATTTTGGGGGCAGAGGGGCAGCCCCAGGGCTGATGACCAAGGACCACCGAGGTTCTGTCACTCCTGTCCTTGCCAAGGGGCCACCAGTGGCCTGCCTGCCACTGCTTCCCCACTGTGCAGGGCCAGCAAGGGAAGAGGCAGGGTCCTGTTCCCAATCAGCCATCTCACTTCAGAGCAGGCACTTACCCAGCACCCTGTAATCCCCACGGGCCTTGCTCGCTCGCACAAACGCCTGGATTTTAATTACAGCTTTAATCTGCCAAGACAAACACAGGGGTGGGAGATGTTCTTCCACAGTGTCCCTAACACACTCGGGGAGTGAAGGAGAGCTGGGCAAGCACATCGCTGCCTGGTCCCACTGCCAGGGATGTGTCAAGGCCTGGATGAGGGTCTCCAACCCAGGCAAGATTTTGGCATTCTACCCTTCTCAGTGGTCATTGCCCTCCACTCGCTGTGTTTCAGAAGCTGCAGCAGCTCCAGGGGTGCAGCTTCACTTCCTGCAGCTGACATTCCCCTTTTTCCCCAAAAACTTTCCTTCCCCTCTTAATGGGCATCTTGCAGTCACTGTTGATGGACCTGGAGTGGTTTTTCTCTCCTCACACTTCACAAAACCTGAGAATTTGGCTTCCAGACCCACTGGGCACCTATTCCTTCCCATCTGTCCCCCTGCCAGGACGAAGCAGGTCTGCTTCCAGCTGCACTGCGAGCACTCGGGGACGGGGATCCGACTGTGTGCTCTGGATCATCCCCCTACGCCCCCACCACCACGGTCCCAGGAGTGGTTTCACTCCCACCCCATCACTCACGTTCTGCCTGAAGTAGCGCAGCCTCTCCTGGTACTTCCTCCGGGCCTGCCACATCCTCACAGCTGCCTGGATCTGGGACAGATGTTCAAACACTTGGATTCTGCAAGTACTTGCTAGCCCAAAGGGAATGGGTGGAGGGGAAAAATCATGAGGACTCCTAGGGGGGGTTTAGGTTGGATATTGAGGAGAATTTCTTTACAGAAGGGGTGGTGTGGCACTGGCACAGGCTGCCCAGCAAGGTGGTGGGTTCACCATCCTGGGAGGGATTTACCACCCACAGGGGTGTGGCACCTGGGGACACGGTCAGTGGTGGCCTTGGCAGTGCTGGGGGAACAGTTGGACTCAGTGATCTTCAAGGGCTTTTCCAGCCTCCACGAGCCCATGGTAACAATTCTACTCTATGATTTTCTTCTCCCCTGTCCACGCACGCGCTGCCCTGGCCCAGCTGCCACAGTTCCCCCTGGCTTCTCTGCAGTGGGCAGGGGCAGATGCCACACTCGCAAGCTGAACAAGCAGGCGACAATGCCCAACATGGGAACAAAGGCTGAAGAAAGAATCTTGCAAACCTTGATCGCAGCCTCTGTGTTGGCTTTCAGGTAGTGCAGCCTCTCCAGGTAAGCTCTGCGCTGCCTGTACCCCCTCCAACAAGCCTGGGCACAAGAAGACACCAGGTAGAGAGACCTGCGTGAGGTCACTGGGACTCCGTGGGTTTTTCAGGGAGCACACGAGGGAAGAGGATGACACAGCATGGGGGAAGATAAAACCAGCACCCAAAGCAGCTACTGTGAGAGAAACAAGCCCCGCACTACTCTGTGCAGCACCTCGGGGGTCCCGGCAGTGAAACTGCAGAGCAGCACGCGCCGGCACTCCCCGGCCGCGCCGGAAGATGCTGCGAGCAGCTGCCCGTGGTTTGCGTCACTGTGCTCAGAGGAGGGACAGGCTCGGGCTGCGTCACCTGGATGCGCGTGGCGGCCGGGCTGTGCTCCCGCAGGACGCGCCGCCGTGCCGCCAGCTGCCGGCGAACCAGGGCGCCCCGGAGCCGCGCCTGCAGCCTCACCACCAAGGCGACGTTGGACGCCCACAGGCGCTGCCGGTCGTGCGCCGCCGTCACTCGGGCGATGACCGCCTGAAGGACACGGGGCATCAGCTCGGCCCCAGCGATGCCAGCGGTGCCCACCCAGCCCCGTCCTGCCCAGACCTGGATCTCCTGCCGGCTCAGGTGTGTGGTGTTGAAGCTGCCGTCGCGTGGGCACTGCCAGCTGCCCTCCAAGGTCTGCAGGTTCAGGTAGTACTCGGCCCCATCCAGCAGCCTGTGCCGGACCCAGGACGGCTTCACGCTCCCTGCATACCAGGAAGGATGGGAGCTGCTGGAGAGCTCTGCTCCCCGCAAACACCCTGGCCAGGGGGCACCCCAGGCTCCCAGGGTGGGGGAGGTTTTGCAGCTCCCAGGTTTTTACCCGCTGGCCTCTTCGTGGCCATCAGAGCCGCCAGCTGCTCCTGGTAGGCGTCGGCACAGGCGTTCACCACCCCGCACAGGGCCACGTCAGGGTTGCACAGCACCCGCAGCGTCTGCGACGCCTTCCCTTCCTTGATGGCCTGGTTGATGGCGGCTGTGCCCAGAGCCACTGCGAGAGCAGAGGGACTCACATCAGCCCCTTCTTGTGCCCCGATCTCCACAGCAGCACCCACATGGGGAGAGCACTCACTGCTCCTGGCTGCCACTGTGTCCTGGTTGGCCTGGCAAACCCCTTCCTGGATCTCTTCCCACCAAAGCACAGCTCCATTGTCCTCTGTGGCCTGCGAGATGGGGGAGATGGGGGAGATGGGGGAGATGGTGCCTAGTCAGCTGGGCAGGCCCCTCTGAGCACCTCCTGCTTCGCAGATGCTGCACTGCTGCAGTGGGGGGGTTACTGCACAGTCCTGTGACCAAGGTGGGTGCCCTGCACCCAGGGGTGACACCACGCTGCCGTGGAGGTGCTCCACAGCTGATGGCCCCCACCCCACCTGGACTTTCTCCCTCCGTGCCCTGGACAGGACGCTGTGGTAGCGTGGGGCAGTTGGAAGGGCGATGTCGGGCAGGGCGGGCGCCAGCAGCAGCAACGCCGCCAGCGTCCTCGCAGGGTCCGCCTGCAGCAGCGCCTCGTTGACCAGCCGGACCGCGTGGAGTCCTGCGTGGGAGGCGAGGGACACGCGGCTCAGCCCCTCCAGTGCACCCAAGGGAGTCACAGCCCAGCGTGGCGAGACATCCTCTGTGTCTCATTGCGGCTGGAATCCCAGTGCAACCTCCCTCCCCAGGTATCTGCAGTCCCCCTGCACGCCCAGACCTTGCGTGGGCAGGACTCACGGTCGTTTTCATCCTGCACTGATGAATTGGTGCTGTTGACACTGTCCTGAATGTCATTCCAGCTCAGGAACTCAGCTCCTGCTTTCCTCGATTGGCCTTTCAGCTGCAACAAGTCATCAAAGTACCTGCAGGAGAGACACAGGGCAATGACTCAGTGCATTCCAAGCAGGGCTCAGCGCATTCCGAGCAGAAGGGCACCTGCCAGAGCCAGCTGCCCAGCTCTTCAGAGGGGAGAGGCAAGGCACAGGACAGGGAGGCTGCTGGATAAACTCACAGAAAGCCCAGGCCCCCTGACCAGCCCCTCCCACAGGATTTCTTCACACCAACCCCCAACACAGAGCACAACTCACCGCTGCGCGTTTGCATCCTCAACTCCTGAGAGGCCCAGGCCAGGGCTGACCAGGCTGCTCCAGAGCCCGTCGGGGTCCCTGGCATCCAGGGCTTGGTTAACCAGTGCCACAGCCGAGAGCATCTCCACAGCCACGAACAGCTCCTCCTGTGCCAACTCACCCTGCACGGGGCAGGCAGAGACGCTGAACCCCCACAGCCTCACCCCCCAGCCCCAGCTGCCCCGCGGGAGCAGCAGCAGGGGAAGCACCACGGTCCCAGCAGAGGCACCAACCCCGCCCCCGCCAAGGGCACCCATCGCCCATCCCGGGGGTCTCACCCGCGGGTGCTGGCCCTGCAGCAGGGCCAGCTGCTGCTGGTACAGGGGGGCAGCAGGGGCGTGCACATCAGGCAGCTGTGCTGCAGGGTCCAGCAGCGCTTCCACGGTTCCTGCCGGCTCCCCTCGGCGGATGGCAGCGTTGATCCGGCCCACAGCCCGCAGCACTGAGGGACAGACGGGAGCTGGCACAGGGAGCTGCAGGAGGTGGCCATGCCCTGGCTCAGGGCCAGGCTGCCAGCAGGCCCACCAGCTCCGGGGGATGCACGGGGCAGCAGAACCTGCGAGGAGTGTTCAGCCTGGCACTCACTGGCTCGCTCCTCCTCGTCCCTGCGGTTCGCTGTGAGGATCCCTGCCTGCACCTCCTCCTGCTCCAGCAGCTCCAGGTAGCCCAGCTCCTGCCGCAGGCAGAGAGGGGTGTCAGGTCTCACAGCTCATCGTGCTTGTGCTGACAGAGCAGCCATGCCCAGACCCCTGGCAGAAAGGTGCCAACTCTTCCTGGGGACCACGGGGTGCCCCCCAGCACAAGCACCCCGCACCACAGGCTGCTGCCAGCCCCTACCAGCGCCTTCTCCTCCCGGTCCGTGCTGAGCTGCTCCAAGTAGAGCTCGAGGTTGTCGCGCTGGAGGCAGCGCAGGGCCAGGGCAGGGTCCTGCAGTGCGCGGTGCAGCGCCAGCACATCCTGCCTCTCCAGGGCACTGTCCACCTCTTCCAGAGCCCCACGCACTATAAGAGGCCAGTTCACCCCAGAGGTGAGCAGGGAAATCACCCCACAGCTCCAGGGAGCAAAGGCAGCTATGGCTGGAGCCTGCACATCCATCATTCTAATTTCTCCTTGGAAAAGCACACCCAGCCCTTCCTCCCACTAGGACTGAGGCTGGCCTGAGCAGACTCCTTTCTGCTATGCCCACCTCTCTCCCCATGCTCTGGGCTACCACGGTCCCACTATAAGCCCTGGAGAAGCCCCAGAGGGAAGCCCCAGCGTTGCTCACCATTCACTTTGTTGATGTTCCCTTGGATTTCAGCCTGGGTCAGACACCAGTCATAGACGTCCTCTCCTTCGGGGATCACCTGTAGGTACTGGAGAGGGACCCCCCAGCCTGAGCTTTGTGCCCAAGCACACCCCACCATGCGCAGCAGGGTCCCCTGCAGATGCCTGTGCCCATTTCCCGACCCCAAGCCCTGGGTGAACCAGCCCCCAAAGAGGAATCATCTCCCCCATCTTCTGCTCAGCACAAGGGCTCCCAGGCCGTGTTTCAGCCAGCACGCACTGTTTGGTCTCTGGCCAAGGGACCCCTCCGGCTGGGAGCACCTCCCAGCCCATCAGCAAAGGGGCTGCTCCTCTCCAGCCACCCCGGAGCACCCTGTGCCCTCCTCACCCTGTTTCTGGCATTGCTGCCCTTCTCCAGCTTGGCCTGGTGCAGCACCTCCTGGTAGGCACCTGCCAGCTCCTCACGCAGTCCCACCAGCATCGCGTGGGGGTTGTGGAGGGTCTCCATCGTCTGGGCCACCACGCCCCGATCCACTGCTTCATTGATGGCCAGCACCGCGGCGTGGACTGCAGCGAGGCGGGGAGGAGAGGGGTGAGATGGGACACGGAGGGGCAAGATGGACCACGCGCTTTATCCCTGCGTGCAGATCATCTCGACGTTCCACAGGAGATGGTGGGAACCAGCCCTGCTCAAAAGGCAAGCTGCAGCCTGCAGCACAGGGAGGTCTGTGTCTCACAGCAAGCCCAGGGAATGCAGAACCCCAGATGCTACTGGCTAAGAAGGGGCTGTGCCAGCACCTGCAGCCTTGTGCCGGGCTGAACGAGAACAGCCAGGTGCCTCCCACCACATCCCAGGGCACCACCACCTCCCAGTGTGCTGGCCCCACGTTTGGTGCTCAGGGGCTGAGCCCAGGTCCTGCTCCCGGCTGACAGCCAGCCCCGCTCCCCACCCGGCACCCGGCACCTGCTGCTTCATCCACTGAGAGCTCGTTGGCCAAAATGCCGCCGATCTTGCTGAAGGCGGGCAGCTGCAGCCCGTACTTGTCCAGCTCCCGCTTCACGTTGTTGATCTCCTCCTCTGGAGCAGAGCACAGAGGCAGCACCGCTCAGCACCAGCCCCGTAGCCCAGTACTGGAGCACGGGCAGCCAGCAGAGCCCCCACTCGCCTGCCACACCAAGGGGGGTGCAGAAAACCCCCACACTGGCGTCATCCCTGCGAGCATCCCTGAGGCAGCTTTGGCAAAACTCATCCAAAACTTTCACTCCCCACACCCCTCCTGCCACGGGACCCCAGAGCTGGTGGCAAACTGCCCCCAGCAGCCCCCAGCCCAGGTCTCCCTGCATGGTGCCATACCTGTGAAGTCCACTTTCCCATACAAGTCCTGGATCGGAGGAGCCAGCCCCAGCTTGAAGAGGTACAAGCTGAAATACAAACCCACACCGTGGCATCACCTGCTTCTCCCTCCCAATGCTTCTGTGTCACCTGAGGCTGACAGGGTCCTGCACCAAAGGGCTCATGAGCACAAACACACCCTGTGACAGCCAGGCCAGGGCACCCACCTGAGTGCATGGATGCAGTAAACCACCCGGGGCATGTTCTTCTTGTCATAGATGTCAGTGGTCTCTGGGTGGAAGATCTGCCAGCAAGACAAGAGACACCTCAGTGGCAATGGCATCAAGACGGTGCCCAGGTGGGCTCGTGTCAAAGAGTGAGGGGCAGAGACGAAGCCCCCCTGCCATACCAGCCCCCCCCAGTACTGCCACGGGGCAAAGGCCAGAGTGTCTCCTGGCTGGGGAAAGCAGAGGGGAGATGTTACCGAGGGCAGCCCCACGTGGCTCATGGCATCGCGCCAGTAGTTGATGTTATCCGTGTGCCGAAAGTGCAGCCCAGCTGCCTGGAAGAGAGGAGCTGAGCTCAGGCTGAACCCCACTTTCTCCCATCCCTGGGGTCCCCCTTGCCCCCAGACCAGGGTGGGAGGTTAAAGACAGAGGCAATGCCAGTGACCCCCAGGGGCAGCACAGCTCAGGGGCCCCAGGACAGCCACCTGCTGCACAACAGCCCCTCAGTGACCGCTGCCAGCGAGCCCCTCCTCCCCCTGCACTCACCAGCACTGGAGGGGTCCGGGGGGACACCCCCAGGGGTACCACACCTTCCTCTGGTGCCACAGCCTCACCTTGTACCGTGTCTGCTCGGGGTCATAGATCTTCTTCAGTGGGACGACGGCGGGGGCAAAGCAGTGGCCCAGCTTAGCCAGGAGGACCCCGTTGCGCAGGGTCTCCTCCAGCTCGGTGGGCGGGGGCAGCCCCTCGCCCAGACAGGCCTCCATCCAGCTGGCAGGGCAGAGACAGGGCACGTCATGGACCCTCAGCACCCCACCTAGCAGAAAAGCACCCAAAGGACATCCTCCCCCCCAACCCCATTCCAATAAACCCTCCCTGGCAGGGCAGCTCAGCCCTCAGGGTTTTGCTGAGGGGTGGTTTTCAGTTTGGGTGTAGGGCTGAGTGTCCCCCCACAAAAAAACAACCCCCCCAGCCACCTCTGAAGAGCCACAGAGCCCCAGGATCCAGGCAGCATTCTGCAGCATTATAGCCACTCCCCACCCATTCTCCCTGTCTCTCCCCTTAACACCCCTTCTCCCCCCAGATCTGAGCTCGAGCATCTCCCCAGGTGCAGCCCCACCGCTTGGCTTCCTCCAGGTGACACAGGTACTGGTAGGCAACGTTCTGCCTCCTCTGCTCGTCCATCTCGTCTGCAGTCGGGCGCTCACCTGGGCAGAAAGGGGAACTCCCATCAGAGCCCCCTGCTCAGGGGGGCTTTTGAAGCCCCCATGGCCACTGAAACTAAGATTTGGAAAAGGAAGCCAGGCTTTGGGTGCAGTAGCCTCCCACAGCCCTCGGGGAGTGGCACCAGCATTGCAGTGCCACCAGCCAGGCCCTTCTGGCCGTGGGAGGAAAGTTTCCCACTTCCCTTTTTCCCAAATAACGGCCACCAGAGCTGGCACTGGAGGGGGGGAGGGCCCAGGGCCAGCACCCGGGGAGGAGGTGGGGAACACAGCTGCAGCTTTGGGGTCCTTTGACACTGCTGGTGCTGGAGGCACCCACGACTTCTGGGGGACACCTGGCGGCCCCCCAACAAACCATTCCTCAAAATATGTCCCCCCCAGTTTGTCCCCAGGTGCCTGGCACCTTGCCACCGCCGTCCCTCTACCCACATCCCGACCTGCCTGTCCGCCCTCAGCCCCCGCACCCCTAGACCTGACCGCTCCTCCCGTCCCTCTGCACACCCAGATGTCCCTGTCCCCCCTGCCCTCACAGACTTACCTGTCCCCTCACACTCCCCTGCACCCCCAGACCTACCTGTCCTCCCCAGCTCGCTGCACCCCAGATCCGTCCTCCTCTCGTCCCCCGCAC
>VYXC01005557.1:319629-336744 GCA_013397175.1 Platysteira castanea | reverse complement strand
AGGGGGACAGCGTTGGGGACAGCGTTGGGGACAGCGATGGGGACGGCGATGGGGACGGCGATGGGGACAGCGCACGGGGCAGTCACGGACATGGGGACAGGGGCACGGGGACAGCGGTGGGGCAGGGGACGTGGGCAGTGGCGGACATGGGGACAGGGGCACGCACGGCCATGGCGGCGTGAGACACATGAGCACAGAGACGGGGGACACACGGACGCGGGGACACACGGACGCGGGGACACAGGCGCGCACACGCGTACCAAACCATGCACACGCGTGTGCAGAACCCGCGTCTGCGCCCGTGCTCGCACACGCACACACGGGCACGAGCTGACACGCGCGAACGTGTGCGCGCCCGCGGGCACACACCTGTGCACGTGCCCCCGCGCGGGTGCGCGAGCACGGCCCGCGGACAGCACCGCTGAGCCACGCACAGACACACAGACACAGCCCTGCACACTCACACACACATGCACACAGACAGACACAGCCCTGCACACTCACACACACATGCACACAGACAGACACAGCCCTGCACACTCACACACACATGCACACAGACAGACACAGCCCTGCACACTCACACACACATGCACACAGACAGACACAGCCCTGCACACTCACACACACATGCACACAGACAGACACAGCCCTGCACACTCACACACACATGCACACAGACAGACACAGCCCTGCTGCGTGTGCCACGGGCACAGACACACAGACACACACACACACACACTCACACACTCACACACTCACACACTCACACACTCACACACTCACACACTCACACACTCACACACTCACACACTCACACACTCACACACTCACACACTCACACACTCACACACTCACACACTCACACACTCACACACTCACACACTCACACACTCACACACTCACACACTCACACACTCACACACTCTCACACACACTCACACACACAGAGTCACACACACACACTCACTCGCACACTCTCTCACACACACACACACTCACACACANNCACACACACACACACACACACACACGCACACACACCCCCACACGCACACACACACACACACACACACACACACACACACACACACTCACACACTCACACACTCTCTCACACACACACTCACACACACACGCATACCCTCCTGATTCCAGTGCAGCTGCTGTTCCCGCTCCCACCATGGCACACGCACTCCTGTCTCTCCGTGTGTCACACACGCGTGTGCCCGCTGCTGCCGCCTGCTCTGCACGTGCTGCTGTGGGCCGGGGTGGGGAGTCCTGCAGCCCCGGAGGGGTGGGGGTGTGTGCCTGTGTGTGTGCAGCCACGCGTGTGCCTGTGCCCAGCCGGGAGTCTGGTGGTTGCCCCGGCAGAGCCCTGGCCTCGTCCCTCACTGTCTGTCCCTGTCCCTGCAGCTGCTGCTCTGGGCTGTCCCCAAGGCCACCCTGCTGTCCCAAGGGCCGCTTTCCTGCCCAGCTGCTGTCCCTGCCAGCCCCCTGGGCTCACAGAGCAGGGGACACCCACGCCCACCCCTCACCCACCGTGCAGGAGTTTGGCCTGGTGCTGCTGCACAGATGGGGGATGCACCCCTGTCACATCCCCTGGATCTGCCTTTGCTCTGGCAGCGGGAGCAGAACGGAGTCTGGAGTGGGAGGCAGCGCTTGGGGGTCCCGTGTGAACACCTCAGGCTGCCCTGCCCTGAGCTCCAGCAGAGAGCCCAGAGCTGGCCCTGACCCCTGCACGGCCCCGCTCCGCTGAGCACTGGCAGAGACAAACGGATGGACCACAGCCCTTGGGTGACCAGGGGGCCGGGAGGGCTGCAAAGTGTGCAGGGGCCCTACAGGGTATCCCTGCAGGGCCTGCACAGGTGAGAGGTGTGCAGTGGGGAGTGCAGGGTGTGGTGACAGGCGTGCACAGGGTGTGGGGTGTGCCGGGTGGGCACTGGGGGCACGTGGGCTGCGAGCTGGGCAGTGGCGTGTGGCCACACACAGCAAAGGCAGCAGCTCCGTGCTTGGCTCTGCTGCAGCCCTCACGCACGGCAGCTGAGGGGTCGAGGGACATCTCCTCCCCTGCTCCAGCCCTGCCAGCATCACTCCCGCGTCTCCTCAGGCTTTGTTTCCCCACTTCTCCTTGCACTCCCCTTGATCAGTGGGGCTTATCCTCAGGGTAGCACGAGCTGGGGGCCTGGAGCAGCCCTGAGCCCGGGGAGCAGCAGCCTCGGCTGCTCCGTGTTTCACCACTCTTCTGCTCTGTCTGCTGGGATAAAGAAGCAGCCATGACCTTTGTGGAGGAGCCATCTCCTGGCTGCACCTCAGATGTGCCTCACAGGGCAGGGGAACCAAGGCAGCCGGGGACGGGGATGTTCCCACCAGGGTATCCAGGAAAACATGAGCAGGGCAGGATAGGAGATTCCAGTGCCACAAAATCTGCCAAAAGCTGAGCCTCTTCTTGTGGTGGTGTGGGAAGCCAGGGGGCTTCTCCTCTGTCCCCTGCCAGAGCCAGGCTGGAGCTGCCCACTGGCTCCCAGGCAAGAGACAAGGGCCAAGCTGGGGCTCAGCCCCATCACTGCCACTGGGAGGACACTGGGGACAGCCGCCAGCCTCGTGTCACCACTGCCAGCAGCAGCCAAGGGTGGTGAAGCCCCTCAGGACCCCTGAACCCTCTCTTGGTGCACGTTAGAAACCCATGGGTCTTGGTGGGTGACACAGCCCCTGGTGCAGCCGTGGGTGCCAGCTGAGGGGCATCGGCCAGACCCAGCCCTGCCTGGGGCCACACAGATGCCCAGCAGACCTGGAGGGAAGGGCAGGTGCCCAAATGCCTCCTCTCTCCCTTTTTCTCTCACAGGCCAACTCCAGCAAGGGGCTCTGGCCCCTCCTTCCCCTGTCAGCTCTGGGGCAGCCTGGAAGGCTTGTGGTTTTGCTGTTTCCAAAGTCAAAGTGAGCAAACAACAAATCCCAGTCTGTCCCTGGGTACTGGCTCCGTGCTGGTGGACAGTGTTGGCTCTGACACAGCCAACCCTACAAGCTGGGAACACCCACAGCAAACTCTGGAGCACAGGACCAGCAGCAGCCAGGCAGCGACAGGAAACCAGGTGTCAACTTGCTGGTGGAATTAAAAATAAACCATGCCAGAGAAACATGAATATGGCCCTACATGTGTCAGGTCCTGCAGCAGGGAGCTGTTAGGGCTGGCTGTGGCCCAACCATGCTCTAAATCATGGTTTTCTGCCCTTGAATGCTGCAGAATTGAGCAGAGAGGTTGAGGAGCATCATTCAGCCCTTCCTCATGGCTCCTGTGGCTGAGAAAAGGTGCTGCAGCAGTTCCACACACACAAAACCACATTATCTTTTCCAAGCTATCCTACTCCATGACCTCCTAAGCCCAGGATATTTCCCTGCTGACCTTCTCTCTCTTGAGGCACTTTGTACTTGCCCCTCCACAGTCAGGGCTGTGGCTGCAGGAAACTGCCCATTCCATGGATCTTGGTAACCAAAAGAAAAGCTTCTTGAAAGCAATGTAGATGTTGGTTTCCTGCCATCTTTCCCTCCTCCACATTTTAGAGGTTTGATTTTGAAGTTGGAAGTGTTACACTGGGATATTGGGCGAAAAGGCTGTGAATCCCCTCCAGGGAAAGGGGGAGGAATGAAGTGAAAATATATCCTTGACAGCAGAGCTCTCTCCCAATCAATCACCTGGATTTGCCACTACCTGCTGCAGAAATCACTTCTTTCATTATGTTTTAAAATAAATAATTCTATTTATCAGAGTAAAATGAGGAAATAGTCAGTGAGAACACCTTTGGGCAATTCCTTGGGGAAGGAGAGATATGGGAGCAAGGGAGTGCAGTTGTTCCTTTGGAAGTGGGCCTTTGAACAGCACATTACCCGGGATTAGGGAAAGCTCTGGAGGGGATTAAGGTTTCACTGAAAGGCTCCTTCTCACCAGCCTTCAAAGCCTCTTTTTCTCTGGAGCCTGGGAAGGCCGGATCCGCATCCCCTGCGGGTGCCAAAGACCAGACCCAGCTGCATCCATCTCCAAGCTCTCTCCCGGTGCTCCCAGCCTCGCTGTGTCCCACCACTGAGGAAGCTTCAGGCCCGACGCTCCCGACTCTCCCTCGCAGTGCATGAGCAGCACAGCAAAGCCCCTGGGAGCAGCGTGGGATGGGCAGCTCTGTCAGGCTGCTGGGGGAGGCCGGAGGGATGGGAGGTGGCATCAGATGGACACAAGAGGCTGCAGGCTGCCCCGTGTCTCTATTTGAGCATCTTGGCTGGTGGGTTGGCAGCAGGGGAGGAATGACCCCGAAGTGGCACGAGAGCAAATGCTCCAGTGTGGAGAGACGAGAGAAATGCGTTTTCCCTCTTAAACACCAAGGACTGGACGGCCTCTGGGGCTCATCATGGCCTTTCAGGAGCTAAAGGGAACTTGTGAAAATGATGGACAAAGTCTTTTTATATGGACAGATAATGATGACTCAAGGGGAAATGGTTTTAAACCAAAGGAGGGGAGACTTATGCTGGATACTGGGAAGAAACTGTTCCCTGTGAGAGTGGAGAGGCACTGGTTACCCAGAGAGGCTGAGGCTCCTCCATCCCTGGACATGTTCAAGGCCGGGTTGGATGGGGTTTGCAGCAGCCTGGGATAGTGGAAGGTGTCCCTGCTCATAGCAGGGGTGTGAAATGAGATGAGCTATGAGATCTCTTCCCTCCCAAACCACCCTGGGATTCTCAGACTCCTGTGGACTCTCCTCAGGGGTTTGCAGCCACCTGCACACGCTGCAGCAGGATTCCTCCACCACGCAGGGACTGACTCCAGTCAGCTTTGGAGTCACCAAACTGCTCCATCCCTGCCAGTCCCTGTTCCAGCACAGATCCCCTCGCACACACAGATCCCCTGCACTGAGGTGGCTGGCACCACCATCACACCTTGCTGACACTGCGCGGGTGGAAGGACTATTTCTGCCTGGCCAGAAAACACAGTTGGGACTAATTTTGCTCCTCAGAGGTTCAAAGTCACCACGGGGTACATCCCCAGTCCTCGTGACCCTGCGCACCCGCTCTGCCCCCTCCCTTCCCTGCTTGCACCATCCATCCTCCCACGAGCACATTCCTTGCAAGAGCTGGCTTGTGCAGGGACACAGACCTTAGTGCTGGCAAGGGACGCTGCAGATCCCACGGCTCACGCAGGCCTTCTCAGGAGCCTGTTCTGAGCTGCAAAGGGGCCAACCAGGAACATTTGGGAAGAGCTCTGACCCCGCCAGTGCCATCGGGACCCCCAGTCCCATCCCTACACAGCTCTGTGCAAACTTCCCACGTCTGAGGAGAGGTTGCACAAAGCAATCCACACGTTTGTGCACAGCCTCCAGAAGAGGTTAAAGCTGCTTTCTAAATCCTCCTCCAAGGGATTGCAGTCTCATTAGGATGCACACACAGAGGCAGGAGCATTTCCAGTCCCATGTTTTCTCCACCACCACCACCTACACTCTCAGCAACACGAACACCCATCGATCCCAGTTCCAGCGACGGAGCCAGCTGGGTGCAGCAGGTTTTACAGGTATGCAGCAAACCTCCCGTTCCCTCTCTGCCCAATCCTCCCACACTGAAAGAAACTTAAAACTATCAAATAACACGAGCTCCCAGCTCTCAACAGTTTCAAGAGCTGCTAATTGCCAACTCTAATTCAAAGGAAGCTTCCAAACCGGCACTTTAGGACCGGTGTTTGGGAAGCTCCAGCAGCATTCCTGAAGCGTCCAAGGTTCCCTGGCCACAAGGGAAGGCAGTGGGGCCGGGTGGGGAGGGAGCACGACACCCCCGTGCCTGAGCTGAGCACGGGGGACAGGACAGGACAGATTAATCCCAAGTAACTGGGAATTGGCCCAGCTGAGCCGAGGAGGCAAGGATGAGACAGGGATGCAGGGAGACAGATGGTTGTGCGCATTTATTTTCCTTTGATAAAAATGGTGTATGCAAATTACACAGCCATGGAGGCTCCTGGGAAATACCACCCTGCTGGTCCTGGGGAGTCTCTTGGAGAGTCAGAACATTCAAACACACCAGAATGGAAGGGGGGTGGAGGATGGGTCTAAACTGGGAAGAACATGAACTTCAACATTTTCCAGTGAAGTGAAAAGACCGTTAGCTTATTTTTCCACTTCCTTTTTAGTTTTCACGCTTGTAGAAATGAGCCCACTGAGCACAGGAGTCAATGCCCCTGACACCTCCAAAGAGGAACTGCATGCCTTGGGCAGAAACACACCTTCCAAACACCTTCCTCTGCACAGCACCCTCAAGTCAAACTCAAGAACAGCACACCTGGTCGCTGCAGACCCCTGGTCTCTGTTACACCACCCCCAGAGCGTAAAGAGGCCACATTTCAAATGCAGTTTTCACACCCATTAACCCTCTACCAGGAGATCGGAGGCACCTGTGAATGAGGGACACGGGCTCGGTTCATCCCAGGAAACATTAAGACAAATGACATCAGAAATTCTCAGGTAATTTCAATTTTCATTTGATCCATTCCCAATAAGATGCTGAGAGAAATAACCAATCCCCAAACTTGGCTCAATTTTTTAAATATTTGCCTGAAAGGAGGGCTAGGGGAGGGAATCATGTACAGTTAAAATCAAGCTACTCAAAACACAATCATTCAGGTAAGTAACTAGAAGTATCGCCTCTACCATCTAGAGAAAGAGAGAAGAGTGTCTGAGACAGGGCATATTTAGGAAAAAATACACATCTGAAGTCTCTGTGGCCACGATGAGAACTGGAATCCACATACAAGCCAGTTAAAGAGCATTTCAACATGAAATCTTAACTTAGTAGGAAGGTCAGGGGTTAAGCTGTATCTTTTTGTTTTAAATACATGGACAGCTGTCAGATATGAAAATGATGGCGGGCTTTCCGGAAAGATCCCCTGTGCATGTGTATGGATGCATGTGCTGACATCTGTGGGGCAGCAGGACAGAGTTTAGGAAGGCTGGGAGCCCAGCAGTCTCTCGATAGCTGCGTTGATGTCCCCACCGGTGGCGATGAGCGCCTGCAGATTGGCCTCACGGTTGATGAAGCCCATGGCATTCAGCTGCTCCAGCTGCTGTTGGAATCGCACTTCGGGACTCTGCACCTGTGAGGGCAAGGACAGAGACCCTGGCGTCAGAGAGCAGAGACAGCAGCCAACCCGGGCAGTGCCAGCAGCCACTGGAACCCCGAGCTCAGCTTCAGGCTCGTGTGGGGATGGTCTCCACCTCCCCCTGGGTTGTGGCACAGCAGCCACAGCAGAGTCAGTCCTGGGTTGGTACCGACAGTGGCACCAGCGCAGGGAGAAGGATCCCCAGCACGCTGAGCCTAAACCTGTCCAAGGGTTCAACACGCCGAAGAGCCAGCCAGACCCCAACACCAAACCTGGCCTAGAGCACCACAGCCACAGGGGATGCTGGGGACTACATCCCCTGAGTGGGGTGGGGACTCCCCTGCAGACCTCCCTGCCCATGCCAGCACCCGCTGGGCGTTACGTACTTGAGAGCTTCCTCCGGCCAGCAGCTGGATCATCTGCTGCATGAGCTGCTGTTGAGGGTTACCACCCCCAGCTGGAGAGGCACTGGCCGGCGTCGAAGCGGAGGGAACGGGGTTCTCCGGGATTGTGCTTCCTCCTGTGGAGGACGGGGGCATCCGGGGCATGCCGAAGGAGCCGAGGCTGCGGAGGAAGGCAGGTCATGCTCAGGGTGACACTGGCATTCTGGGCACCCCCCAGAGCGGGGCAGCAGGGCACCAGCAGGCTCGACTGGGCTGGCCCTCACTGAGGCCCTGCTGCAGGGCAGCTCTGAAAACTGAACTGGCTGCGTCCGTGCTCTGGCCACACACGGCACTGGGAGTGAGCAGAGCTAACAGAAGCCTGCAGAGAGCTGCTGTGAAGGAGCATGACCCGTGGTGACAGCGAGCAGAGGGCTGAGGGCTGCCAGTGCATCAGCCTGCCCCAGCACACCCACCCAGCCTTGTGTCTGTCCATCTCATACTGTTCTCCAGAGATAAAGTTCTTGAGCTCAGTCCACACTGAATGCAGCAAACAAAGGATGGGGGAGGGACCAAGTGCATTCCAAACCTTTTCTCCAAAAGGAAAGGGTCAAGGACTTCCCAGTGAAGCACAAGCAAGCAGCAAGTGCTAATTAGCTTGCTCAGAGAGGCCTGCAGGCACACACCCGCACAAGTCCCCATGACAGAGCGCCCTAAGCAGATCTCCTGGAGGAATCCACAGCCAGTTCTGCCTGCTGGTACTGGGCACGGCAGCCCTGCCTGCACGACCCCACTCTGGAGCGCTCCGTACCTTGGCACTAGTCCGGGGGCCTCCGTCTGCAGCGTCTGGAGTCCCTGCTGGATCTGGAGCAGGGCCTGCATGGCGCGGGGGTTGGTGAGGATGGACAGGGAGTCCGGGTTCTGCATCTGGGGACCAAGGCAGAGACACACCACGGTACCAACCAGCGAGAGCCCAGGCAGAGCTCCAGCACTGTCACACCCGAGCCAGCGCCGAGCTGCGCCTCTGGCCTGCGGCCAGCGCTGGCCCTCGTGTCTGGATCCTCCTCCGAGGCTCCAGACTGCAGGGCTCACCTGCAGGGACACTCACAGATCTCACATCAGGTTTCCTAAATGAACTGGGTGAATCAGATTAGAACTGGGGGCACATGCCTTTGGACTCTGATTTACCTGAGAACCAACTGCTCTAGCACAATTAGCTGTGTAATTTTTGTGAACTCAACACAGTGAGAGACTGTCTACACAGGGGTTCCAAGTAGTTTAACATGCCTGATCTGGAGTCCACCTTTCAGTAATTCAGAGGAGTTAATTCAGACTACCTTGTCTAACCAAGTTCTTCCTCTTTGTCTTCCCTGTGCAACCCCCTTCCTTCCTCAGCCCAGCCCCCCCAAGCCCACATGCTTCCTAGTGCACTCGACCAAGCAGCTGCGATCCTGCCTGTCCCACACTGGGGGGAGAAGCTCTGGAGCCAGGGGCTGAGGGCAGCACAGGGCCAGCCAGAGGCCTTTACCTGCTGCAAGAAGACAGGGAGCTGAAGGCGGAGCTGTTCTTGAAGCTGTGGATTCCCAGCAAAGAGGGGGACATTAACCATGATCTAGCAAGAGACAGCACACGTAGGTAGGGTCAGAGGGTTGCTGCCACTTGCTGTTAAACCCTATGCAACTAAGCCATGAAGAACAGGTCAGTCATGCCCCTGACTCCCTCCCTGGGCTTTCAACATGCTCCCCTGCTAAGGGGGACCAAAACAGGACAGCTCAATTCCTGACAGCAGCGTTGAACAGGGGTCACCTGGCCATGGGCAAAGCGAAGGGCCATTCCCATGTCCCTCTGAGAGCCACCTCTTGTGTTAGGGGCTCTGCAAACACACAGGGCTCAGAGCTGGGGCTGCCTTCAGGCTATCAAGAAATACAACCAAACTGTGTATTCACCCTGCTCCAGTGTCTGCAGGAGGAACCAGCCTGACCCCAGCAGCACACTGACCTCACACAGCAGACAACTGCAACACTTTTACCTGTGCTGCAAAGTCCGGGTTCTGGGCAAGAGTTTGCATCATGCTCCGCATGTAGGGGGCAGAGATCATGTTCTGCATCAGCTGAGGGTTTTCCGAAATCTGCTGCAGGAGTCCTTGCATCTCTGGGCTGTTGAACATGCCTGCAAGGGGAAGACAAAGGAAAACCCCTGATGAGCCTGAGCACCACGGCATTGCCTGAAATACAACGTGACAGGTGACGGCACTGCCTGTACTCCATCCCCCGGCCAGCAGCAAATACTGCTGTGGACAGCCATGGCAGGGCTCTGCTGGCCACTCTCCTGCTCTTGAGAGCTGCAGGGACACCAGAGTTCCCAAAGGAACCGTCTGACAAGTATATCAGAATAATTCATTTGTGTCTGCAAGTAGGCTAGACCCATTCCTCTGGGGAACAGCCACAGACAGGGCTCAAATGCTAGAGGCACCGGCCCTCCAAGGAAGCCTGGGTGACATGCTCAGTCAGCAGCACCCCCAGGCTCCTCCCTTACGTACCAGCGCCGATGCTGGCAGCATTTAGCCCGAAGGGGTTGGATACAGTTGGGGTGCCCTGGGTGGTTGCCGAGCCCGTGCTCCCTTCACTGCTGGGCGCCTGACTCTGGGAAGCAGGGGGTGTGGGGCTCCAGGGGTTTGGCAATGGCTCTCTGTTCTCTGTCCGCAAAGGCTGAGAGCTCGAGCTGTCAGAATTCCCCGTCAAGGAAGAGAAAGGATTGTTGCCAAACTAGGGAGAAAAAAAAAAGAAACAGATGGAATCAGTTAGTCCCAGCAGACCAACCCCAGCACTCAGCGAGCCAGGGAACAGCCGATCATATTCAGCCAAGTCCAGAATTTGCTAAACACGTGCCATGATCCGCCTCCTGAGAAATCTGCAATCCACAGCACACCTCACTCAGAAAAACACCAGGCTCAGGAGTGGCCACAGCCCCAGATTCAGCTCCCAAACACAGGGCTTCAAGACACCCTTCCAAGCACCCGGACATACCAGTAGGTAATGCTGGACTGGAGTATGTCTGCACAGCCCTCTGCAGACCTGCGCTCCCTCCTCCTGCGCTACCAGCCAGCTGGATCTGAGCCAGCTCCATTCCGAAGGCGTCAGGCTCCAGCTAATCCAGGGAGCAGAGGGCTGTGCTAACGGTGACAGGGCCTGCCTATTGGTCAGGGCTGGCATCCAGCCTGCTGGGGGACTGGACGAGCCAGAGCAGGTCTCTCCTCCGACACCTCAACCCATGTCATGAGAGGCACTGCACCATGTTCTCTGGCCAGTGCCTGCACTGGAGTGCAGGGATGAGGAGCCACGCTCTAGGAAAACTGCCCCGCCAGCACAGGAGACAGGAAAGACCCCTCTCCCACACTACACCCCACTCACAGGAACGCAGCCAATACCTGCTCCCTGGCCGCACTAAACATGGGCTCCTGGATGTCCGTGTACATCCGGCGCAGGGCATTGTATCCTCCTGGAATGCTCTCGAGGTTACTCAAAGCACGGTCCTGGTTCCGCATCATCTCCTGCATCATGGCAGGGTTACGAGCCAATTCCATCGTCTGGGAGAAGAAGGAAGAGGTGGAAAGCTCAGGCCCACGTGCACCATGAAAGGCCAGAGTGGATCAAGAGCCTGGTCAGCAGACAAGCCCTGAAAGAGTTAAATCTCAGCTCCCAGGAGAAAGTGGATAATTAAACCCTATTCACAGGCAGAGAGCAGAGAGATCATTTATCCAAGCAAAGAGAGCCCAGGGATCCAGGCTCCTCCCCAGCCTTGCTCAGCTCTCTTCCTTCTCAGCCTTGGTTCAGCTCAGTGAGACTGTTCTGTTCCTAAGCAGTACCAGGACATCCAAACATCCAACACCCATATGTTCCCACTCAGACTGGATGGACTACATACAACAACCAGGAAGGTGGATCCTTCCACCCTCTCCAGACTTTCGATGGTCTCCCCTGCACAAAGAATATCCAGGTCTCATTTGAGGAACTGCTTAAGTACAGATTATTCACAATTTAGTCCTGCAGCTCTGGAATTTCATGTACGGCCGACACAGTTGAAAGCAGAATAACCGAGAAGCAGATGGAAACTAGGCCCATTCAGTTCAACTCTCCTGACGAGCCCTCCCAGGAAACAGCAGAGTCCTGTCAACGGCTATTAACACCCAGACTCTCACTGATCCCTTAGGCTTCCCTTCCAATGAACCTTTGGTCTTCCAGACAGCCAGTCCTCTTGGACATGGGTCCTCTCTGTTCTGGGAAAATGAGAGCCCTCTGGGATCCCAGCCTACACTAGTGCTCCCCACTGATACAGGTAGTGAAACACTCACTGTACAGCTCTGGAGTCTCTACGTAATCTGTCAAGACAACTAGAGAGAAACAAAGAGCTTTTGCAGTAGCTTTGCTCCTCCAGCACTGCTTCTACTCCCATTCCTGAATCAGAACACAGTAGCCTTGTAGGCAGCACACTAGGAAAATCCCAGCATCCTTTTTTTCCCAACACACCATGGATTCAATAGCTCTGAAAGGGAGATAAGAGTTGCAAGGATGTGGGTTGAGTAATCAGTATTCACATAACTCAAGACCACCATCTGTTTGTGGGGAGCTCACAGCAGGAAGCAAGAGATCTCCAAAACCACTGCTCTGGCATTCCCACTCCTCCTCTGCAGTGCAGACACTGATGTTGGTCCACAATTACTCTCCTCAACACTCTTTACTGAGCCCTGGTGTGACTCACCTGCCTCATGAGCTCTGGGTTATTGAGCATGTGGCTTATCTCTGGATTTCGCTCCATGAGCTGCTGCATCTGGGGATTGGCCATGATCATCTGCCTCATGAGGTCAGGGTTAGACATCATGTTCTGCACCAAGGGATTCTCCATGATCTGGGAAAGCATCTCTGGGTTGGACATCAGCTGCCGCTGCATCTGCTGCTGGAGCTCCATGAAGTTGGCAGAGCCCATCCCAAGGTTGCCCAGCCCAGTGATGCCACCGAAGCCAGCTGGAGAGGGAACAACACATGGGAAGAGAGGCATGAGTCAGTAACTGTCGGCAACTGCAAAAAGAGGACAGGCACATCAGCTGAACTGCATCCCCACAAATTCAGGGGTATCCTGTATTCCTGCGGCAGCCAGCTCTGAGGAAGGACATCCCTACACACACACTTCACTAAGGCCTGTGGCATTACCTCGAGCAGGGACACAGAGGCATGCCATGGGAGTGACTCATGCAAAGCCCATGGCAAGCAGAGACAACAACAGGGGTCAAGAACCCCAACTCCTTGGTCTTATCCCAGAAAATTCTTCCTTCTCACAGCCCCGACTTACACAGGATGGATGCAGCACTGTTGGGGCCTCCATCTCCAGGACCTCCCATGGTCCCCGATCCGCTGCTCCGTCTGCTGCCACTCCCTGCGTCCGGACCAGCACTGCTGGATGTAGAGGGCTGAGATGGGGCAGCAGGAGAAGAAGGGGTTGCAGTGGGGGCAGAAGCAGCATTGGGGGCAGAAGCAGCAGATGTTGAGTCTTGGACCCTGCAAAGGATTAAAAGTGTTAAACTCCTGGTACCGGAGAAGGGCAAGGGGAGTCCTCTGCAGGGACACAGGATGTGCACCCCATGCTGAGCGGGCTCCCAGCACACCAGTCATCCCCACAGCAGCCAGCCCCAGCTTCCATCCCATCTCTGCCTGCACAGATCCACAGCTGTGCTCCCAGATGCCTTCCATCTGCTGGAGTCTGCCTCCCATCCTGAAGCACTGCAGCCCCTGACATGTTGTCCAGGCCCACGCAGAGTCACTGGACGGGTCTTACCCCGAGTTGTACCCAGCTCTTCCTTGAATCCCACTGAACTATTTACTGCAGCCATATCCTTGAGCAATGAGTGTGCTCCAAAGAGGAAAATCCTTCTGCTGCTTCCACAGAAACCACAGGAGGTTACAGCAGGGCTAGTGCACGGGGTAAACAAGAATGTGCACTTCTGAATATTCCTATCAGTGCTTCTGGGGCAAAAAGAAGCATCAGCATTACTGCACAAAGAGAGAAACTGAGGCATGAGGCAGCCAGCACCTGTCTCACAGAGCTATGGAATGTTTCTGGCCAGCTTGGCTCCAAATTCCCAGCTCTGCCACCGGCTGTACCTTGATGCAAGGCTCCTGCTCCAACACAAGTTGTCTGGAGCTACAAGTTACCCACACAAACATTGTGCTGTAAGCCACCACGCAGCAGGTGCTGGACATCAGCTTTGCTGAATACACCAACCCAGGTTAGTGCCTAGTCACCACAGTTACTCCTCAAGAGTGTTACAGGAATTTGAAAGAGAACATTTAAAGATTTTCTGAAGGCTCTGCAGTCACGACAGTGAGTTCTGGACTAGTGTTGAAGAGATTTCCTTAAATTAGACCACAAAATTCACTTTAATCACCTCAAATAATGCCATTATACCTCTGCCAAGAAGAACAATGATTTCCTGATTTTTTTTTTCCCAAACCAAGAATTATTCCTTTTATCTATCTCCCTTTCCTTTTTCACTCTTCTAGAACTTGAAAAATCAACCCTGAAGGTCCCTGTCCACTGTCCAGACTAACCTGACTGCTGCTGAAAACCAGTGGCCACTGAGAGAGGCAAAGAGTGGGGAAACAAATGGGAAGCTGAACAAAAAAGGAAGACGGAAGCTAGAGAAAGGGCACTTGGCTTCTCTCAGCCACTTCTCACAGGAAGAGGCTGTAATGTCTTCAGTAAGCACTTATCTAGGACTATTAGCAGGAGAAAAATGAGCAGCCCAGGACAGCTCTGATTCACCCTTTGAAATGGTTCACCAATACCACATTTATAGTGGAGACAGCAGAAACAGCATCAGGCTCTCAGGCTACCTGGAGAGGCAGAATCCAAGGAGAGGCTCCTGCAGAACCTGACAGTACACTTCCTTGTGTTTGTAAAAAAACAGATGGAAAAAAAAACATGGAAAAAACCCATTTTGATTAATGCAGCTCTCCCAGGGGACAGCAGAACTGCACAGAGACATGGTCCTGGAGCTCCCTGGGAGCTGGGGCACACTGCAGCTGGAGCCTGAGGCACAGCTGCAAAGGGCCTTTCAAGATCAATGAAATGTGGCTGCAACTAAAGCACAGCAGCTGTTCCCAAAATCCTTCCAGGCCCACCATCCCTCTGGAAAGTGCTGGGAAGAGCAAAACCCGCAGGACCCTGCGGTCAGTCCCGTGTCCCGTTCTCAGGCCGAGGCCTGTGGTGCACGTGAGCCACATCCCCGCTGGAACTGCCACGGGGTGTGCCCACAGCACCACGAGCAAACCCCACACTGCCCCGGGTCTGTGGCTGCACGGCCCAAGCCTCCGCACACTCCCGACGTGGAGCCTCCACTGTCTGCACCGGCCCGTGCACTGTGCCTCCAGCGGCCACGCAGGTGTCCCACAGGGCTCCGCATGCTGTGTGCCTCCTGTGGCACCTCGGAGAGCCTGAGCACAGGCTCAGAGCTCAGTACGTAGCAGGAGGTGACAGAAAATCCAGGTATTGGCTTCTACAGCAACACAAATTCACTGGGAAAGTAATTTCTTTTATCAGCAACTTTTGGTAGAACTTTTGCTGGTTTGCTAGAACCAGTATTCATTTGTGATGGGTTCTTCCAAGACACACACACGAGTCATGTTAAAGGACCAGCCCCTCCAGGTACCTGCCATCCACCATCACAGCCATGTCATCCATGGACAGGTTAGTGACAAACCCCATTACTGTGGGGCACAACCGTGGCAGGGAAAGTTCACCAGGATCATCACAATCAGTTATTCCCAATCCCCATTTGACCCCAGCCCCCTGAGACCAAACTCTTACTTCTGCGGAGTCTTAATGACCAAGTGCACAGTGAGCCCATCTTTGATCCCATGTTGATTCAATGTGTCTCCATCCTTCAGGATCTTCCCAGCAAAGATCAGAACCAGCTGATCCTGTTTGGCTTTAAACCGTCTAGAAATCTCTTCTTTGAACTGAAAAACAAACAGAGCATTTTTCAGGCAAAGGATTGATATGAGTAACATAAAGCTCCAGGGATCACATCCACTCAGTGAACAGCACAAGGAACTGACAAGCCCTCAGAGCCCATGCAGGTACCACACAGTCATCAGCTGCTGATGATGTCTGAGGTATTAATGAAAACCAAAACAAAGCAAAGACAAGCTCTGAAATCACAAACTACGGAGTATATCTCAGAAGAAACAGAGCCATTCCCTCATAAGGCTTCCAAAGCAAGACCAATTGTGCTTCAGGCCTAACCCAAACACACCGTTTATCCTGAATGACTGAACTGGTTTCGTCTGCTCATTTGAGTTTTTTTCCTAAGGAAAGCCAAACTCTGATTTAATACAGGACAGAGCTCTATGGAAAAGGGAACAATCCTTTATCAGCCAATGGAAATAAACTAGGTCTTCTCCAATTCCTATTTCTGCAACTGAATTCCCTGTGAGAGTGCCACAGAGCATGGACACCTCTTCCTTACTGTGTGGTGCGCTGGGATTTCCACCTGCAAACAAGACTCTCACTGCTGGCCCCGCCGGAGCATTCCCAAATTGATTTGGAGGAAATAAAGCCTTGCACTTGGAAAACACAAACTATAGGGAATTCAGAAGGGAAGGTCAGGATGGGGGGTGAAACACATGCCTGTTCCAAAGCTCTCAGCCTTCGCACCGGAACTCTAAAAACAAGGCTGGGGACAGCACAGCCCTGGCCCCAGATCACCCTGTCTGCGTTCCTCCCCACACCAGCTCCATGTCCCTCCCCACGCAGCTCCGTGTCCCTCCCTGCCTGCATAGCTCTGTATCCCCTTCTGCACAGCTCCATGTCCCCCCCGCCTAGCTCTGTGTCCCTCCCCACGCAGCTCCGTGTCCCTCCCTGCCAGCTCCGTGTCCCGCCCCCCGCACAGCTCTGTGCCCTCCCTGCACAAAGCCCTCACTCCACACCTCCTGTACCAATGGGCTCCCCGGAGCAGACGGGAGAGGGGCAGGAGTGCCACACATGCACAGCCCCTGCCCACGCCATGAAGATCTGCCCAGAGATCCCTGCCAGGGCCTTCACATGCTGACCTCATGCCCTGTGCCCGACCAATGTGCACAGCCAGCCCAGCACAGAGCCCATGACACCTTGTCCCAGTGGGCATCGCCACTTCCACAGTGCCAGGACCAGCCCTAGAGCCAGCCCTGCCAAGCCCAGCCTTTGCTAATCCCAGCCCTGGAGCCAGCTCTTGCCAATCCCAGCCCTCTCCCGCTCCCTAGCAGGTGCAGAGTCCCCCAGCCCACTCGTGGAAGGGCTGATGTTTCCTTTCCTCCACCTCATCCAACGCTGGTCCCGAACATCTGCCCGGCTCCTCTCCCCTCGCCCAGGGAATCTGCCTCCAGACAAGTCCAGACCTCCCCCAGGACCCCAGATGTCCCCCCAGCCGTCCCCCATGCACCCATGCGGCTCTGCCCACAATCCCAACACCTTTCCCACACCTCCGCTCAGGGAACACTCTCCTTCCCACTCCCACGCAGCCCAGCCCACGGGCCAAGCCCCCAGACCCCACCCCGGTCCTTCACACCCCTCCCACTG
>VYXC01005557.1:296710-318800 GCA_013397175.1 Platysteira castanea | reverse complement strand
GGGGTGACGCCACTGCGGGGAGATGCTTTCCCTGCCCGGTGATGTTTCCCTTGTACCTACCCCGGCAGGTGCTGCCCTTGTCCCGGGGGATGCTGCCCCTTCCCGGAGATGCTGCTTACCATTCCGCCTTCCCTGCCCCTGCCCTTGTTCCTGCCCCAGTCCCTGCCCCAGGGATGCTGCCTGCCCCTGGCCCTGCACCGGGCAATGCTCCTGCTCCTGCCCCGGGAATGCTGCCCCTGCCCAAGGATGCTGCCTGCTTTTCCCCTGCCCCCAGCCCCTGCTCCTGCACCTTCCTGAGGACGCTCCCTGCCCTTGCTCCTGCCCCTGCCCAGGGATGCTCTCTGTCCCTGCCTGGGGAAGGTGAGGGGCCGTACCAGGGGCAGGCATGGGACAGGGGCCACACACCCTGCACGGTGCCGGGCTACAGACGGTGCTGGGGCTGTGCACAGTGTGCGGGGCTGTGGCCTTGCACCGTTCCTGATGCCCGGTGCTGGGATGCTTCATGCACGGTGCCAGGGCCATGCACAGAGCTGGGGCCATGCACAGTGCAGTGTTTGTCCCCCAGGCTCATGCCCAGCCTGTGGCAGGTCCCACTGCTTCAACAGATGCAGCCACCACAGCCCTGCACTGCCCTGCTTGGGCCTGGTGCCACTGCAGAGCTTTCTGGCTTTGATGCCTCCCCCCAACCCCTCCCAAAACGCCTGCAAAGCGGGGGTGTCTTGGGAGCAGTGCTCGGGCCTGGGTAGCAGGCCCGGGTAGCTCGGGTCTGGTGTTAGAGGCATCAATTTGCCCTACCGTGTCCTTCCCAGGCTGCTGAACAACGAGGGGTCCTTGCTTGCCTACTCGGGCTACGGGGACACTGATGCCAGGGTCACCGCGGCCATCGCCAGCAACATCTGGGTGGCCTACGACAAGAATGGGCACCAGGCGTTCAATGAGGACAACCTCAAATTTATCCTCATGGACTGCATGGTAAGTGGGGCTGGGGCCTGCCCTGCGCTCCCTGGGGACCTGGCTGTGGTGCTGGGGGTGCCCCCAGGACCGTGCCGGGGTGTGACAGGTGCTGTTTCTCCCTTGGCAGGAGGGGCGAGTGGCCATCACACGAGTGGCAAACCTGCTGCTCTGCATGTACGCCAAGGAGACCGTCGGATTTGGGATGCTGAAGGCCAAGGTAATGCTGGTGGGGAGGTGGCCGGGGGGGCTGTGGAGCTGCATCCCTGCTTTGGCGTGGGAAAGAGCTGTTGAAGAGGATTGGGATGGAAGGGCTGGAGGAAGCTGCCGTGCCTGGGACATTCTTTGCACCTCTGTCCCCATGCCTGCCCAGGCGGCACATCACACCTTTTTAAGGCTCTAAACTGAAATACAAATTACAATAAGCAAGTGGGCAGTGGGCAGGCACACAGACTGCAAAACCCAGCTGGGCGTGGCTCATGCCATTCTCTGCTTGCAGGCACAGGCGCTGGTCCAGTACCTGGAGGAGCCGCTCACGCAGGTGGCCGCATCGTGAGCAGGCAGTGGAGGGCTCCAAGCTGCCACTGGGCTCCGAGGCCATCACCGTCACCGCCGTGGGTTGGCCGTGAGTGGCCACATGGGCACCCCGGAGCTCTAGTGTGGTCTTAAAAATAAGGTGGGGGGAATACAAAAGCTGGGGGGAATACAAAAGCTGGGGGGAATAAAAGTGTGTTTGATGCTTGTGTCCGTTGTGTCTGTTGTTGGGGGAGCTGAGGGGTAACACAACCCGGCTGGGCTGGGAGTGCATGGGCAGTGTTTTGGAGGTGCCTGTTGCCCTGGGGAAAGACAGGGGGTTGCTGTCAAAGGAGAGGGGTTACAACAGAGCCGAGCCCCTGCACAGCCCTGCTGGTCGCTCTGGGATAGCTGGGGGTGGTGGGGGCTCCTTCCCGTCCCAGTTTCCCTGGCTTTCACACGATGGCAGCAGAGGCGAGGGAACGTTCACAGCCGGCGGGAGCCGGGCTGAGCGGGGGTTCTGCTCCTGGCACAGCTGCCCTGGCTGCCATCACGGCCCACAGTGCTCTCCTGTGCCCTCGCTGCCCCGGTCTGCCTTTGCCGCCAGCGCACCACATACTACCCTGCTCTGCCCACGCTGCCCCCGTCTGCCATCGCTGCCCTGCCTGCGCACGCTGCTCGTGTTGCCCTCGCTGCCCCTGCCCGCGCTGCCCTCGCACCCCACAGTGCCCTCGCAGCGCTCCCTGCCCGCGCTGCCCGTGTTGCCCATGCTGCTGATGCTGTCCTCGCTGCCCCAGCCTGCCCCGCACTCGGGATCAGGCCCTGGCTCCTCCTCCAGCCACCCCGTGACGGTCCCAGGGGTGACACTACCTGCCCAACCTGCGCTGCGACACCCGGTCCCACCCCTTGAGTCAACCGGCCGCTGTCGCCAGCCCGGCCGCTGTCGCCGCCGCTCCCCGGCCCCTCTCCGCTCCCCGGGCCCCTGCGCTCCCGCTCGCTCCCCGACAGAGGAACCTTTGCCCGCTCCGTCTCCTGCCTCGGCGCCTCCGGGAGCCCGGCCCGCGCCGCCACCCGCTCCAGGCTTGGCAGCGGGAAGGAGGAAACCCAGGGCGGCCCTGCCGGGGCAGGCGGCAGCCGGGGCGACATGGGCAGCGCCGAGGAGGATTATAACTTTGTCTTCAAGGGTGAGTCCTGCGCTCGATGTGACCCCCCTTTTCCCCAAAAGGGGTGGAGCAGAAAGCCAGGAGCTGCGAGGAGGGAAGGAGAGTGCCCTTTCCCCAGAGCTGCTGTGTCCCGAGTTGGGACGTTGTTGACTACCCGGGCACCGGGAGCTGCACGGGGTCAGGGGGCTGGGGAGCAGGCACCGACCACTGACAGCAGTGAGGCCAGGGCTGGTGAGCGGCACCAGGGTCCACAGAGGCCCGGGGAGGTGCACACTCCACGGCTGCAGGTGTGGCGTGCCAGGCAAATTGCAGGTGCGGGATGGGGCTGTGAAAGCTGGGGCTGAGTGTGTGGGACATAAATGCCATGAGAGTCTGTAACCCCCAAGAGCAGTGGGCATTGAAAAGTCATTTGCTGCAGTGACCTGGGTGCACGTGCAGAGGACATGGGGGTCAGACCTGAGCTGAAGAAATGGGGGCACAGCCTCATACCTCCCATCCTAAGCTCCTTGGGCCCACCTGGTCTCTGCGGGGTGCTACTGGCTGGAGTCTGCTGGAGCTCAGTGCTCCCTCTGGGCAGGTGGAGACAGACAGGCTCCAGTGTGCCCCCGTTCTGGGTGCCCACTTCAGCAGGGTGACCAGGGCTCACCAACATCCTCGCCTTACTCCTGCTGCCTGGAGCGTGGTGGCCATGACCCCCCTGAACAGCGCTGGGGCTGCAGCAGCACTGGGGAGCACAGCTGGGCTGCCACGGGGACCCCCGTTTGCTGAAGGAGTGACCATACCAGGGGTTAAACCCACACAGCTGCCCAGCCTCTGCAGCCTGTCTGGGGTCGTCAGACAGCGAGCGATGCCCACGCAACCAGTGCTGGTAGCTGGGGCAGTCCAGTGGGATTTCTGCTTCCTTCCTTCCACAGTCGTCCTGATCGGGGAGTCCGGGGTGGGAAAAACAAACCTGCTCTCTCGTTTTACCCGCAACGAGTTCAACCATGACAGCCGCACCACCATCGGCGTGGAGTTCTCCACCCGCACCATCCTGGTGGGAGACGCCGTGGTGAAGGCTCAGATCTGGGACACGGCCGGGCAGGAGCGGTACCGCGCCATCACCTCCGCGTAAGGACACGAGGCCTGACATCCGTGCTTCTCCTGGGGCTCGGAGGGGAATGCTCTCGTGGTTCAGCCCCATGGGTGAGGATGCTGGGGGGGGACTGGAGCATGGGATGATGATAGGGTTCTGTCATAGGTATTACCGGGGGGCTGTGGGTGCCCTGGTCGTGTTCGACATCACCAAGCACCAGACATATGATGTGGTGGACCGCTGGCTGAAGGAGCTGTACGACCATGCCGAGGCCAGCATCGTTGTCATGCTGGTGGGGAACAAGACCGACCTCGCACAGGCTCGCGAGGTGCCCATGGAGGAGGCGAAAATGTTTGCAGGTAGGGGCTGGCACCCCGCCACAGGGCTGGGGGCTTGAGAACCTCCCCAACAGCGTGGACCTGCACCAGTGCAGGCACCTGAACCTCCAAAGGTGCTCCAGATTGGAGCCATGTCCTCATTGGGGTCTGCACCATCTCAGGGGCTCCTCTCCTTGCAGACAACAACGGGCTGCTGTTCGTTGAGACCTCGGCACTGGACTCCTCCAATGTTGAGGAAGCATTTGAGACCATCCTGAAGGGTACGGGCACTGGTGCCATGGTGCAGCGGGGTCCCAGGGCATCACAGGGTCCCTTCCCAGGGGCGCAGGGCTGGGCAAACGATGTGCAGTGCTTCTCTGCCTGCTCCACTGGAGCTATTTGGGGCTAGTTTCATGAGGTCTTTGGGGCTGGTTTTGGTGTTGTCTTTCTGGCCGGTTTGGTTTTCAGCCTTTGGTGCTGGGCGTTGTGCTCCCCACACCCGCAGCTTTGTTCTCACGGCCCCTGGGCATCCCTGAAGCCCCAGGGGCTGCTTCTCCCCGTAATCTCCAGTCTCCTTCCTGTTGTCCTGGGCTCATGACTTGATGTCTCCAGCATCCTGCCAAACCGGCCACGGGGACCTGGGGGGGCAGGGATGGGGTCCAAGAGCAGCTCTCCAGGAATGGCAGCCAGCAGCATCCGGGCCGTGAGGTGTGCCATGCCGTGCTGAGCCGTGCCAAGCCGTGCAGTGCTGTACCACGCCGTGCTGTGCTGTGCTGTGCCATGCCAGGCCGTGCAGTGCTGTACCACGCCATGCTGTGCTGTGCTGAGCCGTGCCAAGCCGTGCAGTGCTGTACCACACCATGCCATGCTGTGCTGTGCTGAGCCATGCCAAGCCGTGCAGTGCTGTACCACGCCATGCTGTACTGAGCCATGCCAGGCTGTGCAGTGGTGTGCTGAGCCATGCCAGGCCATGCAGTGCTGTGCTGAGCCGTGCCAAGCTGTGCAGTGCTGTACCACGCCATGCTGTGCTGAGCCATGCTGTGCTGAACCAGCCCGGCCCAGTGAGCTGCCAGCCCCAGCACAGGGTGAAGCACTAATCCCAGGTTGGGCAAGAGGAAATTGCCCAAGCACAGGGTGTTCCCCAGGTGCCTCTCAGGGATGCACCCTGTGGGAGTTACTCCCTTGTCACCCCTCAAGTCACCCCTCTGCTGCATAGAGGGGGAGAGCCACCGGCATGCCAAGCTGTGGGTGAGCAGTGGGCGAGCAGTGGGGGCTGCAGGCTTGAAGGCTTGAACCCTGCGTCCGCAGGGGGCCTTGGCTGGCACACAGACCTCCCGGCACTTCTTTTGCAGAAATCTTCTACAAAGTGCAGAAGCAGAAGCAGAGGAGCAGCCAAAGCAACACGGTGTCACTTGCCAGCGAGAGCACCGCGAGCACGGCCCCGGCGCAGGCGGAGAGGCGCCCGTGCTGCGTGGCCCTCTGAGCCCGCTGGGCACCCCGGGAAGCCCCCGGGAACCCCACAGCCCCGGGACACACCAGTGGGCACCAGCACAGGCTGGTGTCACCCTGCCTGCAGTGCCACCCCTGTCCTGGTGCAGTGGGGACCAACAGCCTGGACAGGAGCCAAATTCTGCCATAAACAGTGGGAAGCACCAGTTCCAGGAGCTCTTCTCTCTCTCTGTTTCATTTTTGCTGGGCCCTGATTAGCATCACCACCGTCACGCACCATATCAGCCCTTCTGGACCTGCAGGGCAAAGGACCAGGACACCCCCGAGGCACCTCTGGGGAAGAAGCCGGGAGGTTCTGGGCAGGATCATGCCAGCAGCGGGAGCCTCTCTGATTGCCTGTGGCCCTGGGGTTGCTCCTGTAGGGCCACCCTGTGCCATGCACTGAGGATGTGGCTGACCAACAGGTGTCTGTCCCACCAGGGACTGCTCCGGAGTCGAGCCAAGCCCTGAGGAGTGAAGTGGCAGCACTCAGCCCTTGGCTGTCTCATCCCTAGACATCCGTCCCATCCCTAAACATGGGGCAAGTGTGACAGCCAGCCCAAGCAAAGGTGCCTGCTGTCTGCATGGCAGGACAGGGCTCGGCGCAGGGCCCGGTGCCGTGGGGCCGGGAGCAGCTCTGTGTCCAGCACGGGCGTGACACAATCATTAAAGGACTTGTGAAATGCAGGTTTACTGAGCTGGAATTCCTGCGTGTTTGTGGTCGACGCCCTGGGTCCCCACCTTCATGATGTGCCGACGATCGTGGCCTCCAAAGCAGCCCAGCTGGATGCCATGGCTCCCCTGTGCCCCCTCCTACCCCGATGCCATGGCCCCCCTGTCCTCCCTCCCACCCTAGAGCCATGCTCCCCCTGTGCCCCCTCCCCATGCAGCCTTTCCCAGTTCACGTCCCCCGTTTGAACTTTATCAGTTCAAACGATGACGCAGCCTCTGCCAGTTATCTGAAACCCCTCGGAAGCGGGAGAATTCCTGCTGGATTCCTCGTGTTTTCACTCGCTTTCCCTTCGCACCACGCCAGACGTGCCAGCCCAGCTCCAGGTCACACCCACGGTTCTGCGCGGAGCGCGGGGCCGCCACTGTCCCCACCAGGAGCAGGCGCAGGTGGCGGCGGTCCCTGCCCCCTCACCTGGCCGAGGTGAGCACACCTGAGTGCTGACGGGCGGCCCCGGCCGCCAATGGGTGCGGAGCAGGGAAGGCTGTGGCCACCAATGGGTGGCGGGGGGCAGCCCCTGGCAGGGCTGGGCGAGGCCCGGAAATCCCCGCTGGCCCAGTGGGAGTGGGGCCGTGGTGCTGGGCGAGATGCGGGGCAAGGATGATGAGTACGATTATCTCTTCAAAGGTGGGTCTGCTGCCCGGCCCGCGCTGAGCTGCGCGCTGCCGTCGGGGCTGGCTCCACGCAGCACCCTCGGCATGGGACTGGAAGCAGGGGCTTGTACTGGGAGATCCCGCTCGGTTCCCAGTTCTCGGACGGGGTGGCGGCGCTTGTTGTGGTGTTCCACGGGGCTGGGGAGGAGGGTGGCTACTGGTGGGGCTGGGGCTGAAACGCCGCCGTGGTCGGAGGGTTTGCTAGAGCTGGTCTGATGGTTTGAGGTCCCGATGCTCATTACAGCAGCTCTTTCCTGCTGCGGGAGGAGGCTGGAGCCCTGCCTGAGCGCACGGCGTCCTGCGAGGCGCTNCACCAGTGGGCACCAGCACAGGCTGGTGTCACCCTGCCTGCAGTGCCACCCCTGTCCTGGTGCAGTGGGGACCAACAGCCTGGACAGGAGCCAAATTCTGCCATAAACAGTGGGAAGCACCAGTTCCAGGAGCTCTTCTCTCTCTCTGTTTCATTTTTGCTGGGCCCTGATTAGCATCACCACCGTCACGCACCATATCAGCCCTTCTGGACCTGCAGGGCAAAGGACCAGGACACCCCCGAGGCACCTCTGGGGAAGAAGCCGGGAGGTTCTGGGCAGGATCATGCCAGCAGCGGGAGCCTCTCTGATTGCCTGTGGCCCTGGGGTTGCTCCTGTAGGGCCACCCTGTGCCATGCACTGAGGATGTGGCTGACCAACAGGTGTCTGTCCCACCAGGGACTGCTCCGGAGTCGAGCCAAGCCCTGAGGAGTGAAGTGGCAGCACTCAGCCCTTGGCTGTCTCATCCCTAGACATCCGTCCCATCCCTAAACATGGGGCAAGTGTGACAGCCAGCCCAAGCAAAGGTGCCTGCTGTCTGCATGGCAGGACAGGGCTCGGCGCAGGGCCCGGTGCCGTGGGGCCGGGAGCAGCTCTGTGTCCAGCACGGGCGTGACACAATCATTAAAGGACTTGTGAAATGCAGGTTTACTGAGCTGGAATTCCTGCGTGTTTGTGGTCGACGCCCTGGGTCCCCACCTTCATGATGTGCCGACGATCGTGGCCTCCAAAGCAGCCCAGCTGGATGCCATGGCTCCCCTGTGCCCCCTCCTACCCCGATGCCATGGCCCCCCTGTCCTCCCTCCCACCCTAGAGCCATGNTACGATTATCTCTTCAAAGGTGGGTCTGCTGCCCGGCCCGCGCTGAGCTGCGCGCTGCCGTCGGGGCTGGCTCCACGCAGCACCCTCGGCATGGGACTGGAAGCGGGGGCTTGTACTGGGAGATGACGCTCGGTTCCCAGTTCTCGGACGGGGTGGCGGCGCTTGTTGTGGTGTTCCACGGGGCTGGGGAGGAGGGTGGCTACTGGTGGGGCTGGGGCTGAAACGCCGCCGTGGTCGGAGGGTTTGCTAGAGCTGGTCTGATGGTTTGAGGTCCCGATGCTCATTACAGCAGCTCTTTCCTGCTGCGGGAGGAGGCTGGAGCCCTGCCTGAGCGCACGGCGTCCTGCGAGGCGCTGGTCCCGGGGCTGGTGGCGAGGGCTGGTCCGTGGGGCTCTGTGGGTGCCGTGTCAGCCCCCGAGCACCCGTGGGTGCTCTGCTCTGCGACACTGGGTATGGGGAGCACATCTGGGAGCTGAGGAATCAGCCCCAGGAGAGAAAGCCGTGCTGCTCCCCGGCCGCAGTGGAGGGGAAGGATCCAGGGACCTGGGCATGACCTTCCCGGTGCTGGTCCTGCTGTGCAGGGCGCGGGTGGAGGAGAGGGACAGGGACAGGCCCTCGAAGACCCAGCGCTGGCGTTTCTGGCTGTGGGAGCCCAGCATCGCCACGGAGCACCCCCATCCCTGTGCACGCCAGGCTTCCCCGCGGTCTGCTGCGGCCAAAGCAGGTGCTGGGGAAGCAAAGGGACATCTTGGCAATGCCACAGCCTCTTGAGCCATAAAATCCAGGGTGTGAGCTCACCAGTGGGTGGCTGTGAGTCAGCCTGCCCGCGCAGGCCTGCCCGCAAGGCCCCGAGTAATTCTAGCCACCGACACGGTGTAATTCCAGCCAGCAGTGTGCTGGTAGCCCCTGGCTCCCTGCACACCTGCCCTGGCCGCTGCCCAGGAAAATGCTCCTCCCTGGAGTTAGTCTGGGACCTGGTGTGGGGGAAACTCTGATGCTGAGTGGTGCCTCGAGTACGATGCCCAGGCAGGCGCTCTCCCAGCTGCTTTGTTCTGCGCTCCCCGCCTGGTGCTGTGCCAGCAGCATGGCTCTGAGGGGGCTTCAGCACATGGTCCTCCTGTGTCTGTCCATCCCCTGTCATCCTACAGGGGCCAGGGCTGGGAGCAGCTCGCCACAGGCTCTTAATTCCCCTCCCGGGTCTCATGGTGGTCTCCGGAGTTGTTAAAAAATAGGAGAACTCAGTTTTCAGTGCAAGGGCAGCTCATCCCTCCCGAAGCAGGAGCAAAGTCGAAAGGGGATGCAGTGTCCAGGGGCATGGAGCTGGGCTGGTGCTCCCAGGTCCAACAGCTCTGCGAGCCCAGGCTCTCCCCTGAGAAAAGGGAGATTGTCACAGCTGGAAGCAGCATGATCCCGAGTTCCACTGAAACGGGAGCATCAGTTGTTGCAAAGCACAATGCACATTCCAGCTGTGCAAGGCCCTGATACTGCTGGAGGGGCTCAGTGTGGTTGAGTTGGCTGCTCCTGGGACCCTTCCCTGGGGCCCCTTGTGGAGCTCCAGGCTGTTTCCCTCCTTGCAGTGGGACGTGGTGTGCCGAGGATGTTCACTGGTACTCGCAGGATGTGTTTGGGGGCAGTGAGGACAGAATGTGTCAAAAGCTTTTGTGCCTGGGTTGGGGGATGCTGCTCCAGCTCCTCAAGCCATTCAAGCTCGAGGACATGGGGCTCATTGCCCACACAGGCTGCAGGACCCTGCAGCACCCACCCTGCATCCCTGGTGTGGTCCAAAGCCCTCCGGAGCCTGCCATGGAGCAGGCACTGCCAGGATGGGGATTGTGGCAGTTGAGCTGAGGAAGCAGCAATTTCCTGCTGTTGGTAAACAACTGAGCTCAGATCAAAACTTCGAGGTTCAGAAAGTGATAACGAACCTAGCTCGCCACTGGGCTGTGTTTCCTGCTGTCTTGTCCAGGGTAGTCCAGGATGTAATGATCATCTCAGAGCTCCGTGCAGTGGGCAGCAGCTGAGAAGCCTCCCCAGCAGCCGGGCAAATCAGGGGATTCTGCCCCTCTGCTCCACTCTGGTGAGACCCCCCTGCAAAGCTGCCTCCAGCCCGGGGGCCACCAGCACAGGAAGGATGTGGAGTTCCTGGAAAAAGTCGAGGAGGCCACAGAGATGCCCCAAGGGCTGGAGCCAGGCTGGGAGAGCTGGGAGTATTCAGCCTGGAGAGGGAAAGGCTCTGGGGAAAACTCAGAGCCCCTTCCAGTGCCTAAAGGGGCTCCCATCAGAGCTGGAGAGGGACTTTGGACAAGGGCCTGGAGTGCCAGGGCAAGGGGCAATGGCCCAAGGGCGCCAGGGGGCAGGGATAGATGGGATGGTGGGAAGGAATTCTTGGCTGTGAGGGTGGTGAGGCCCTGGCACAGGGTGCCCAGAGGAGCTGTGACTGCCCCATCCCTGGAAGTGTCCAAGGCCAGGTTGACAGGGCTTGGAACACCCTGGGACAGGGGCACCAAGCTGTGGAAGAAGGTGGCCTTTACGGTCTCATCCCCCCAAACCATCCTGTGGTGCTGTGGAGGAGCTGCCCTTCCCTCATTCTCTGGCTGTCCTGACACAGCCATTGCCAGCGACGCTCCAGTGCCTTCCAGCTGCCCTCGGTGACCCTAGGGAGCTGTTCACTACTGCTGGGCTTCCTGCAGCCAGGCTGTTTGCTGCTGCCCTGCACTGGGGGTGTTGTCAGCGGGGTGGCTGCACTGCTGGAGGGTTTGTACCATGCAAGGGAGCGTTGTCTAGGGGCTGGAGCTGGTGGGAAGTGGTTATCCAGGATGTGGAGCAACATCCTTGCAGGATGACAGCTGCTGAGCCTTGACTGAGTGTAGCTGTGCCTTGCTGGAGCCCCTGCAGTGTGTGGCACCCCAGTGGCCCCTTGCTGGTGCTGCTGTTCCCGTGTCCTCCCCACCCTGGTCACTGGATGGTTGTGACCTCAGCCCTGCTGTTGTCCAGCCCTGGTGGGGAGACATGTCCCACAGGTGGGCAAAGTGAAGAGTCTGAGTACACCTGGAGAATGAACAGGGTCGGCCGTGAGGGAATTAAAAACAACTTTAAAAATAAACCCAAAAACCTGTTGAGTCATAAACTCAACAAACTTGACTGGGGAGGTGTGTGATAAAGCTCCCCAGAGCCTGTTTCACCAGGTTTTACAGGAACCAGCCAGATCTGGGACAGGCAGAAAATGCATTTAACCCACACCCAGGGACTTCCCGGCTCGTGGGCTGGACCAGCATCAGCGGAGGAGGAGGATGCTTCCTTTCAAACCATGTCTGAGTCCTCCTGTGTGCCCTCAGGGTTGGAGGGCACACAGGGTTGGCAAGAGGAGCCCCAGCTCTGCCTGCCCTCTGGCCTGGCTCTCCCCACACGGGTCCTGACCCTGGTTTTCTGCCCATTTCGGGCATATCAGTGCACATGGTGCTTTCCCATCCCCCAGGACAGAAACTCCTGGCAGCTTCCCAGTGATGGCAGGGATTTTCTCAAGGGGTATTTATAGGCATTGGTGATGCTGCTGGGAGGAGTGGGGGCAGCTGGTCCTGCTCTGCTTCACCCCTCACCTGTCAGCTTCTCCTGGGTGAGAAGGAGGTGGGTTCTGGATGGGGGGCAGGTGGGGAGACTCCCATCCCTGCCAGGCTGTGGGACGGGCAGGTTTCCCGGGGGGCTCGGGGAGCTGACGCTGTGTTTGTGCCCCCCAGTTGTGCTCATCGGGGACTCTGGGGTGGGGAAGAGCAACCTGCTCTCGCGCTTCACCCGCAATGAGTTCAACCTGGAGAGCAAGAGCACCATCGGGGTGGAGTTTGCCACGAGGAGCATCCAGGTGGACAACAAGACAGTGAAGGCTCAGATCTGGGACACGGCCGGGCAGGAGCGGTACCGCGCCATCACCTCAGCGTGAGTTTCCTTGCTCCCAGCCTGCGGCCCTCGCCTGGGGCCCTGCTGTGACCCTGTCCCCTCGCTGTCCCCAGGTACTACCGGGGGGCAGTGGGAGCTCTGCTGGTCTACGACATCGCCAAGTACCTGACGTACGAGAACGCGGAGCGCTGGCTGAAGGAGCTGCAGGACCACGCCGACGCCAACATCGTCATCATGCTGGTGGGCAACAAGAGCGACCTGCGGCACCTGCGGGCCGTGCCCACCGATGAGGCCAGGAGCTTCGCAGGTATCTTCCCCTGTCCTGTCCAGCCCCGTCCCACCTGGCTGGAGTTCATGGCACCCACCTGAGCTCACGCTGTTCTTGCAGAGAAGAACGGGCTGTCCTTCCTTGAGACATCTGCTCTGGACTCCACCAATGTGGAGACGGCTTTCCACAACATCCTCTCGGGTAAGGGGCAACCATGAAAGGGAGGGACAGGAATAGAGATGGCTTTGGACATTGTGTCCTCCCAGGACCCCCCTGGGGGTCCTGGCTGTACTGGGTGGGATCTGGGTTGGAATCCTGCTCCCCTGGATGGGGAGATGTGGGCATTTGCACCCTTGGAGCTGTGTGTTTGTGGAGGGAGCAGATCTCCCACTGAAATACCTACCTAAAGAATTGATTTTTCACTTCCCTTCTCTCTCTGCTGGCAGAGATCTACCGCATCGTGTCCCAGAGGCAGATCGCTGGGCAGCCGGAGTCAGAGTTCGGCCCCTCCACCACCATCGAGCCCATCCGGGTGCTGCCCACGCAGCAGGAGGGCCGGCAGGCACCCTGCTGCCAGAACATCTGAGCCCCTGGGGTGCCCCCACCTTGACCCCCCACCACCCAGCACGTGGTGGCACATGTCTCACCCTCTACCTCTGCCCGCCGCAGCTCCCTGAGCCGTGCAGGCTGGTGGCTGCTTCTGTGTGCACCATCACACTGCCCCTATGCTGCTCCCCCTGTGTTTGTGTAGGACCAACAAAAACGGGGGGAGGCAAAGCATCGGTGTCTCCCCTCTCTCCCCAAGGTTGGGGCATGCCATCCCCTGGGTCCCTGCTCCCTTTAGCCCTGCAGGCACAGTCCCTGGGTGACTGGGTGGCACTGAACAAGCCCGAACACGGTGAGTTCCTCTTTGGTGACGCCCTGTGTGCCGCCCCGTGGGGCGGGTGGGGAGGGGGACACTGGGTGCAGCCTTCTCCTGCCTAGTGAAAGCAGCAGTGATGCAGCCAGTTGTGCCCAGCCCTGTCCCTGTGGCACCGAGAGCTGGGAGTGCCTCTGGGTGCTGCTGGGGCCATCCGGGGTGGGGCTGGGGGTGACACAGTTCTTGTGTCGTGACCTCCCCGCAGCATGACCCCAGCAAAGGGAGAGGCTGTGACTCTTCCACGGAAAGAGAAGGGAGCAGGGGCTGGGGGACCTTGGCCTTTGGGAAGCCCCAAGAACGGGAAAAGGGGGGACCAGGGATTTGGGGGCCGAGGGTGGGCACGTGGCCCCTCTGCACAGCTCCCTGTGTGGGAGCCGGTGTCAGCACTGGGCACCCCTCGGCTGCAGCTGCGCGGGCCCCCTGGCATGGCCTGGCCCCTCCCTGCTCGAGCGTTTGGCCACCGTGGCTGGTGGCTGCCTGGCCCAGCCTGGGGACACGCCGCCACTGGATGGAGCATCCACTGCACCGGCCGGGTGACAGTGGCCTTGTCCCCCCTTGCCTGGGGGACAGCGGCCACCCCCCAGGGTGGGCATCACCCACGGTGCTGGGACAGATCGTGCTGAGCCCATTGCTGCTGGCAGGGGTGATTGGCAGGTGTCAGTCAAGCGGCGTGCAGGTGGGAAAGCCTGCCCCATTGACCCAGTACTGGGAGTGCGGCCCCGCCGCAGTGTGGGATTTTGGGGGAGCTCTTTCTCTCCACAGCTGCCCCCAGTCTCTGCCTCTCACTTGGCTGTGCCACTAGGATCTGGGCCAGGGTCTCCCCTTGGGGCACGAATTGTCGATGAAACAGAAATTGAGGCAAAATCCCCAAATAAAGCTGCTGTTGAGACTTTTTCTCTCTCTGCCAGGTCTCTCCTTGAGGCAGGAGCAGTGCCAGCCCCAGATGGGGCAGCTGGGCAGCATCCACAGGCAATGAAGGGTGAGGAGGAGGAGGGTTGGGAGGAAGGTATGAATGTAGCCTGGGCAAGGGGGCATCCCACTGGAAGGCCAGAGAGGAGAGCTTGAAATTCAGGATTAGAAGAGATAGGATCCTGCTGCCGGCACAGGGGCAGCTGGGGATGCACAAAGAGGGCTCAGAAGCAGCAGCACTGTATGGGTGCCCCTTTTTACCCACCCACTGTGCAGCCACCCCAGCCCTGGCAGCACCCTGACCGTGGCTCCAGCCCCCTGGCACTGCCCCCTCCAAAGGCAGCCTCGTCCCTGAGCTGGCCAGACCCATCCCCTGTCATGCCCTGGGTCTGACCACAGCTGGGGGCTGTCCCCAGATGAGTGGTGGCCATTGCCCCACGGCCTGCGCTCTACCCCACGCCCACCTCAGCTGGCAAAGCCCTGGCAACGTGCAGACCAGCTGGAGCTGCCAAGCACCACCTCCTCCCACACCATCTGCCCACACCGAAACACGGTGCCAAGAGGTGATGTCAGCCCCACCGGCTGGAGCCGTGGGCGTGCGGGGCACGGATGCTGCTCTGAGGGGCTCCACAAAGGGACAGGGCTGAGCCAAGTGCCCCTTGGGGCTCACTGCCATGGGAGAGGACATCAGCCAGGCACGGGCACGGACACCTGGGATGATGAGTTCATTTTGACTCATGGAGACACTTTTGGGCTGGGCAACTCAGTTTTGTTCCAGGCTTTCCAGTTTTTAGATGTTTTCTGCTGGGATGAAGAAGTGGGGAGGGTGAAATGTGGCACAGGGCGGCTCAGGGACGTGGGACCTGCTAGCACCAGGCCTGGGAGAAGCAGCTGCCTCAGGAGGCTCATCACCGCACAAGTGCTTTAATGAGCCCCAGGAAGTGCTGCCAAAAGCCTGGGACTGGTGGGAGACCCAGGGGAGACCCCAGAGGGAGGACCAGCCCCACTGCCCTGGAACTCAGCCCAGCAGGGCCTTGTTCCCAACCACTGCTCCTGGCCCTTCCTAAGGTGTGAACAGACACAAACCAAGAGCAGATACCAAGTTTCTTAAGTAATAATACTTTAATAAAATTAAGTTCTTAATGTAATTTAGCACATTTAATACATTAACCCTTTCCCTTCTTTGTTTTCTACAAGTTGTGCAACATCATTATTTTAATTTTCTTTTATTTTAATTTTTTTCCTTCTCCCATTATACTATATGCCTCAAAACTCAGACAACAAGCCTAACTCTACTTCTATGTTCGATTATATCTCTCTCTCAGGCCTTTATTTTTGCGTAACGCCAGAGAGATGAAAATACCTGGATGGAACATGTGATCGGTTTCCAATAGTAACAATCCCGACTACAGGTTTCCTATGACGTTAAAAGAAAAGAGGGGGGGGAAAAAAAAGCGCAAACACAAAATAATAGGGAATGGACTTTCACTGGAAGGGCCACGTGGCCGGCCGTGGCCGGGCGGCTCGGTGGCCAGCGGGCTCAGCGCGAGTGCCGTGGGGCAGGGCCGTGCGGCAGCGCCCGGAGCGGGGAGAGCGGATGCTCGCGGACTTGTGGTCAGCCTGGAGTGAGGGTGAGAGGCGGCCAGCGTGGTGCCGTGCCAGCAAGGCCATGAAGGGCGGGAGGGCCGTGCTCCCCTGGGCGGGCATCGGTGAGATCGGCTGCTGCGGGCACCCCGCGCCTTGGGTTTCGTTTTAGCACATCTCACGTGGGAAATCCCACTGGAGCCGCTCTGCCAAGAGTCCCAGCGGCAGCAAGCTGGAGCCCGGATCTCTTTGATACCAGGGCAGAGCCGGAGGAAATCCCCTGCAGCCCCACAGGCTCCCGGCTGCGCAGTCGGATGCCCGGGGGCTGCTCTGGGCATCCCTGGGGATTTCCTTGGCTTGCCTGGGGCTGGGATCAGAGCCGGCTCTGCAGTGGCTGCGGCTCGATCAGACCTGCCAGGCTGAGATCGCCAGCCCTCGTGCCCAGCGCCTTTCATGTTTGCTTAACACTGCTTTCTAACTCAGGAGCAAATCCCATACTGCAAAACGGGATCCAGCCCCTGGCCTTTTTTTCCCCGCCTTTTTTTAATGATTATCTTGAACAGAATTCATAAAGAAAAAGGAAAAAAATGCTGATGGTTTCACAGATAAGCAGAACAGCCTGTGATCTGTCTTGTGTCCCAGCTCCCAGGAGCCAAGAGCAGATCTCCACGGCCACACCACACTGCTACGTCTCAGCGCTCCGTTTCTCTGCAAGTTGTTTCAAAAGCATCATCATAAGCCCAGAAAGCACATCCTGCTGTCAGCAACCCGGTGCCACCATTGGAGGGGGACTTCATTTTCGCACAGACAGTAGTGGAACTACTCCAGATTTTACATTAGCGTCACTTTACTGGGGGTGACTTTCAATTTGCTCCATTAGCAGCCCTGAGGCGATGCTGGAGCAGATCCAGCGGGGATGCTGCAGCCTGCCAGGGCTGCAGTGACTCCAGATTCCAGTAGAGTAACCCACTGGAACCGCAGAGTCACACGGGAGGGAGGCAGGAGCTGCCCAACCTCTGCTATTTCCCGCTAGCACGGCACAGGCAAACCAAAGTCTGCCTAGCACAACTCCAGCTGAATTTTTCACTGGGTCAACTGACAGCAGAACATGACTTCAAGTTTCTACAGGATGTGAAAACCCACACTAAAACACAGAGATCGCTCCCTAACATCCTAGAAAGGGTTTTGGAAGAACCAGCCTGCGCTGGCTCTGCTGCCACCAAGGACACCTTGCTGGGGCTCGCAGAGGTGGGACAGGACCCACTGTCCGTACACAAGCGACGATAAAGTGCATCCACTCTCCAGTCCAGGGCACCACTGCACAATGTCCACCACTGACGCTTCTTCAAGTATCAAATTAAAAAAATGAGGTAAAACAAAACTGAAAGAGCAAGCAGGCCGCCTCGCCGCCCCGGCAGGGAAGGACCAGGCGCTTGATTCCACCGAGCACGAACCCCCCCAGCAGCGCAGGAGACATCGTGCCCTGCTTCCCGAAACGCCCCAGCGTGCAGGGAGGGTCCCCGGGAGGGATCTCAGATTCACAGTGCTATTTATACGCAGAAACCGAATGAGAACTGTCTTCATTCCTGTCCTGACCTATTGCATGGCTTTGCTGAGTGATGAATGCTGGTAAAGGCTGCCCCAGCCCCCCGAAGCAGGCACCGCCAGGGAGCAAGGGGCAGCCACCGCGCTTCTCGAAGGCATCTGTGTGGATGCTCCCAAGCTGCAGGAGACCCGTGGGTTTGCTATGGCTAAGCCGCAACACAGAGGAGAGGAGCAAAGGCTAAACCCAGAGGAAACCAACTTCCAAGGGTGTTTTCTGTGCGGCACTCAGCTATGCTAATGATGCTGCCTCTCGGACGTTTCTTTCTGAGCGTACTCCAGAGAGAAGTGCTGGCCTGTCTCTGGAACGGATTGAGTAGCTGGCAGGAGCACGGGGCACGTCCTGCCCCAGCGCTGGTGCCAGGGCCACGGTGCCCTGCCCTGCAGTGCCCAGAGCAGGTCTGCCATCACAGCACCCACCGCGTGCTGCCGGCTCGAGGAGCCCTTCCTCCCGCTCTGGGCACTGCAGGGACTCAGGATCCATCCAGAGTGCAACACGCTGTGCTGGCTGAGAACAGCCTTCAGCCCTCTCCAGGCTCCTGCAGCCAAAAACCAGGCTTGTGCCACGAGTGTCACCCTCCCGTGAGCAGGACAGCCTCGGGGCAGCTGTCGGGAAGCAAAGCTGTGGGATCAGGGACGTCATGGCCCAGCACGGCTGCAAGAAGGCCCTCTGGGGCCAGCAGAGGCTTTTCCAAACATCTCACCCACAGCTCCAATGCTCAGAACTGATGGTTGGAGGCCAAGCAGAGAAACGCCCAGCAAACCAAATCTCCTGGAAGATGCCACGTGCTAAGTGAGCTCATCCCGAGGTGCACGGCGTCTCCCGGTGCAACGCAACCAGGGTGGAGAGAGAACCAAGAAAAAGAAAGAAAACAAAGAAAGAGGGAACAAACCAACCCTAATGCCCTGACACTGCCCAGTGCGAGGGCAGAGCCTCCGCCCGGCACCTCGCTGCCTTCGAGCTCTGTCTGTCACCTTACAGAGGGGAGATCACCCAATCTTCCTTTCCTTCGCCTTCCCACCTGGGATGGTCCCACCTGCCCATCCCGGCATCTTCCCACACCTTTGGTGCTTGGAGAAGTTCAAAAACCAAGAACAGCCCAAGGAAAGTAAGAGCAACTTTGAACATTTTTCTGCAATTTCCTGCTCCAAGCCCAAGGCTGGAAGTCAGAATAAGGCAAAAATTAATGGCCTAAAACTTCCTTATTTTGTTCTGTGACTAGCCAAATCTGTCTATTTTTATTAAAAAAGCAACATAAACCCCCAAACGTATCTTTTTAAAAAAATACATATTATTAGATCCCTTTTTTTTGTCTTTTTTTCCCCTCTATAAAAATAACTTCAGGACTTTGATTGACAGAAGGTACCAGTTGGTGGCCATTATTTTGTTAGGCTTTCAGTCATTTATTTGTTTGCTTCAGAAAAATAGTACCAAAAAAAGATGGAATTCCTGGGGAAGTTAACAATGATCGTGTTCACAAGTTTATTTTACATTCTGCTCTGTCTGGGATCACTTGGATCTACTATAGATTAAACAATATGGATAGCATCTACTATTTGAACTAGTTAATTTTTTTTTAATCTTTACTCTAGGATTATATGAAATAAATTTGAGTGTTTATTATTATTAACATTTTTTTAATACCCATCAACGCAAACCTTTTTTCTTCTTCTCATTTTTGGTTAAAAACAAACAAACAAACAAACAAACAGAAAAAAATTTCTTATTTTAAAATGCTTCTTTGAAAGGCAACAGAGCAGAAGCATCGCCCCGTCTTCCCGCTGCTTTGGGAGGGGGAGCAGGACATGGGCTGGACTCGGGGGGTGAGGGGGACAGACCACCCCTCCCTCCCCAGCCCACAGGGAGGTTGTGGCTGCTCAGCGTGTCCCTAAAGCAGCCCCTGGGACAAGATCCTGTGAAACGCTCCGGGATGTTCTGGAGCTGAGCGCATGCTGAAGTGCTTTCCTGGATTAGAGGAAGCTTGGAACCCCGCCGGGGGCACTCCCGTTGCTCTGGCTGTCCCTGCAATCGGTGTCTTGCAGGAGCTGTGCCCACACTGGCTTGGGGGTGACACGTTCCCATCTAGGATGGGCTGGAGCCGGCCGGGAGCTCTCTGTAAGCTCAGCCCCTGGCTGGTCAAAGCACCAGGACAAGCCGACGGCTCTGGTCTGGCACGAGCTCCAAAGGAATGACCACGGATGTCCTCAAGATCACGCCCGGCCTGAACACTGGGCCCAAACCCTCCTGTCCCTGCAACCCGTCCAGCGCGGGAAGAGACGGAGCCAAGGCCTAAAGGGAGGCAGCAGAGGGTGACCACCCTGCGGGTCTCCAGAGCCCCCCACGGGCACGCTCCAGCCGGCGCCTGTGCCGGCGGTGGCCGTCAGTCCGTCCCCGCAAGGCTGTGCAAAGGACCATAAACCCCTGCACTGCTCTGGGCTCTCTGGAGCCAGATCAAGGACAAAACTCCTCTAGCTCCCTGGGATGGGACCAGGCTGGCAGTGCTGGCAACAGGGAGGAGGAGGGCAGGGAGGTGGGTAGTGCCAGCCCGGCCTCCCGAGCACCCGGCTCTCCACGAGCCCCTGTCCCAGGGAACCACAGCAGGAGCAAACTCTGCTCCCCAGTGCCCACTCGGGTGGTGAATCGGGTCTGGTTGGACCCTGGGATGCCCAGGAAGTGCTGTGCCACAGCAGGGCCAGGCCTGGCCAGGGCCAGCGTGGGGTGATGCTGCCCAAAGACTGCCCCAGAGCCAGCCCGGAGCCCAAGCGCACCCAGACCTCGACCCTTTCCAAGGGGATTCCCAGACGGAGCAGCCACAGGATGGGGGCACAGGCTTGGGTTTATAGTGGTTTTTCTCTTCTACTTCTCTGCTTTTAATTACCTATTTTTTTCTCTCTTTTTTTTTGTTTTTTTTTTTTGTTTAAATACATCCAACTGTGTTAATTTCTTATTTGTGGAAAGGGCTATCTGCACCATAACTATCACCTTTACATACACACACACACACGAAAAAGGAAACATATATTAAAAACACTTTTTAAGCAATACTCTGGATACAAATGTATTTTTTAACCTACATATATTCTAAACCTTCTAAACTTTTAAGGATCACTTTATCATAAAATAAAATATCCTTTTTTCTTATAATAAATTACCTAATAAAAAGTATTTTTATTAGCCCAGTTCCTTGCTACATTTACATGTAATAAATGCATTTATTAAAATAGAATATTAAATTATAAAGAAATGTTCTAATTTTAAAATCTTAATCTTTTTTTCCCTCCTCTCTCTCTCTTTAAAAAACACCAGGAAATGCATCAAAATAAACCCTTCAAACACCAAACAAAACAGGTTGGAGTATTTTGATTTCAGAGGTTAACAATATTAACAGTCCGAGCCTTTGTACGTATGAAGATTATTATTTTTTTAAGAAAGAAAGAAAAGAGAAAAAAATAATAGATATCCCTCCAGCTGAAAAATACTTTTGCAAATGGGAGCTAGGACAAGATATTTTTATTATAGTATCTCCCCATTAAATATAAATCCAATTTTGGTTCTTTTTTCTTTCGTTATGTATTATAATACACACTATTCTCTATATAATTTATGTCGATGAGGATGACATCACAGCACGATATTACTTTATCCCTCCGTTTTCCTTTGTTATGTTTTGTCACCCGCTCCCCCGCACCGTCCCTTGACCAGGAGTCGCTGTCCCCGCCGCGGCAGCTCGCGAACCCCGCCCGAGGATGCAGTTTTTGGGGGACGTGGCCCCGGTCGCACCTCGCCGCCGTGCCAAGCCCGGGGAGCCCTCGCTCCCGCAGCCCTGGCACGGCGCGGCCCTGCCCGGGCGGTCACGTCCCCAGGGAAAGGTCTCAGGATGAGTCCCACACCCAGCACAGCCCCGGGCGCCCCAGTTCGGCAAAGCTCGCGGGTCAATCGCGGGGCGCTGAGCCGGCTCCGGCCGCTCCGGCCCCGCGGGGCTGACCCTGCCCGGGCCCGGACAGCTCCTGCCCGCAGCTCAGCGCCTTCCAGCGCAGCTCTGCTCCCTCTGCTCCCAGCCCGGGCTGGGGGCACTCGCTCTCCGTGCCACTGCTTGTGCCCTCGTGTCGCTGCCTCGCTAAGGACCACCGCCGGCATTCACCCGGCCCGGCCCGGCCCGGCCCGGCCCGGGTCCCCGTGGTGCCCAGCCTGGCTCCACCGGCCCCACGGGCTGATGCAAACCCCGGGGAACACGCCACTGCCCAGCCGGGCCGGGGGGAAGCCAGCGGCGCCCCTTGGCACCGGCCCCTCTCGGGGGTGCCCGTGCCCCCAGGAGCCCAGCCCGCTCGGGTGGGACGCGGTTTTGCAGGACGGAGGTCTCACGGACCAGGCTTCCCGCAAGGCTCTTACTGCTCCGAATGCAGAGGGAGGAAGACCCGGCTTGGTGTGTCGGGTGCCAGCCCCACCTGCCTGCCTCCAGCCCAGGCGCAAGCGGGGTGCCCCCATCACCTCAGCACCCCGAGGGGGTCATCCCAAAAGCCTGGGAAGGATCGTGGGGGCAGCTGAAGCCAGAGAGGTTCAGTCCAGCTGGTTCACACTGCAAGGGGTCACCAAGGGCATCCTCGTGGTGGGAGGGAAGGGGAGAACTGCAAGGACCCGGCTCCGTGGGCGCTGCAGAACGGGGACGGGTGCAGGAGGAGGGGGCTGTCTTTAGTTATCGTTATTGCTGGTGAATTAGACCAACAAGCCATTTTTAGTCACCTATCAAGGAAGATACAAGCCAGAGCAAATAGTTAAGGTCATGGGCATTTTTCTTGTTTTTTGTTTTTATTTTTTTTTTTAAGATTTTTATATATATACATATATTTAAAAAGAGAGGAAAAAAAATTACGCAAATTTGTTTAAGCCCCGCAACCG
>VYXC01005557.1:282118-296543 GCA_013397175.1 Platysteira castanea | reverse complement strand
CCCCTATACCTTTCCCACTCCCCACTCCCTACAGTCAGTGCTAGAACAGGTCCCCCCACCCCAGGTCCCCGACACGGGGGTCTCCTTCCCCCCTCCCCGCTCCCACCCACCTCTTCACAACCTGGCATCAAAAAAGACATTGATCAAGAACTTGCTCACATTACCACGAACAGACTCCACTCAGCCAAGAACGACTACTCACTCACTAACACAGCGGGGCTGCGGCCACCGCCGCCTCCGGCTCGGCCCCTCCAGCACCAACACCAACACTTCTGAATGCCCCTCCCAAGGGTGGCTGATCCCCCCGCCCGCCCCCCGCCCCCCAGCTCGTGCTCCAACCACGCTCTCTACATCAGCGGGAGAATTTTGGGCCATGAACAGCTAAAATACAACCCTGGGGTGGGGGGGCAGGATGTGATGGAGAAGGTGGCACTGGGGAGGGGAGAGGTTCCCGGAGAACAGGAATGTCCCCCTCTCCCTTCCCTTCCCTTGCTGGGACCAAACTTTTGAATGAGAACTGGGTTAGTTTTAGGAAGGATGTGGCCAGTGCTGGCCGGGGCTCCGAAGCCTTTGCCAAGGCCACGCTGCCGCGGGGAGGGACGGCTGCCTCAGGACAATGCTGGGGCACGGGGGCTCTGGGAGTTCGTCCAGAGCACCCCAGCCTCCATCACCCACAGCCCCCACACCGGCGGGTCCAAACCACGGCGCCTTCCCCCGGGAAGTGTTCGCATCCCGACCAGGTCCTGGTGTGAACGGCTGCGCACGCCGCAGGGCCGGGACAAGCCCGGCATCTCTTAGAGCTTTGGGGAGGAGGGGAGTACCAGTTCTGCCTGACAGTGTTCCGTTAGCACGGCATTGTTACTCTTGTCATTACTTTTTCCAAAACATCAGCATCTACTACAGCCTGGGAACATTGCCCACCCCTCCAATCTACCTCTTGCCCCTACAGAATATATTACTGTTGATGCCAAACAGCGGAGGCATCCCACCACCCCACCATCATTTCACACCCTCCAGCTGGTATCTGAAGATCAAAAGTGGATCTTTACCAGCACAGAGCACCAGCACCACCTGGCCCAGCACAGTGAGCTCAGCCCCTTCTGTGACCACAGCCAGTGGCCACGGCTGGCCTGAGCCCACCGTGCCAGGGCACAGGCAGCAAGCGGCAGCAAACTGAGCAGAAGAGAGGATGTTCCCAGGAACGTTATTACGATGAAAATAAAGTCTCCTGTAACTGAAGGGAATAAAAAAATCTCAGGTGATTTTTTTGTTTGGTTTTTTTTTTTTGCTGTTAGAACTGTCTCTGCCAAGTTGTGAAACTTGTTGGTTCAGTTCTAAATCAGGGTCCAGGATCTGTGAGCAGAAGTCAAGGGGTAGGAAATGGGGAAGCGGTGGTAGTGGGAGAAAAATTATATATATGGGTTTATATACACACATATATATATATATAGGTGCTTGCTTAATTAAGTGCCTATATATATATATACACACATATATTTATAGCTGGGTGTACTGGTACTCAATAGGTCAATCCAACACATTTTTACCATCACAGCATTTTGGCATCCACAGACCAGCTGAACAAACCTGATGGAGTGAAGATGCTGGCCTGCACCTTGCATGCATTGGCACAGGAGCCAGATCTGAAGCCCATCCTCTCCCACTTCCCAATGGTTTTAAAGTATCTCATGTAACAAAACCAGGAGTCTTGAAATGATTAAAGGATGTTCAACAAGGCAATTTTTTTTCTGTTTTGTTTCGTTCTGAAAAAAATATAATATATAAAAGTGGCCAACCTCAGGAAGATCCAGGAAAAGGACAGCTGAAGAGGTTTTGGTCCATAAAGAAATACTTTTTCTTCTTTTTTGTTTTTTTTCCCCCCACTTGGTTTGGGTAACAAAAGTTTTGGTCCAGTTTAAAAACGACGACAACAAAATTATCTCTATAAACTCAGGGTTTTTTTGCTTTCTGTTGGGGTGCATGTTGGTTTCATATGGGCTCATTGCCTGTATTGCATGATCGTCTCTCTTAGGTTTTGGTGCAATAGGTATATTTTTTAAGGAAAGAAAAGCACAATGTTGTGTGTGTGTGCGTGTGTGTGTGTGTGTAGCTGCAGCTGGCATCACTTGAAGAAAAGAATGAAGAGTGACCTACAGAAACGTGGAAGTCGATGCACTCCCCCCATGGATGGGAACTCGGGACTGCTTTGGAAATACCCTGTTAGTGACTCCTGATTGGGCTGATGAACAAATCCCTGCTTGGATAAGGAAAAAAGAACAAAGTTCCAGACTCCACGGTGGCTCAGAATAACAAAATAAACGCTCGTCGCCTGGTGTGATCCCAATAGGTTCTTCCAAACCTTCTTCAGTTTCACTGGCGTCATTTTTATTTCTTCACCTTCTTTTTTTGATTTTCTTTTTTTTTGTGTTTTTTGTTTGGTTTTTTTTTTAGAAAAAAAGGAAAACAATAAAAGTTCTTTAGCTGTGATTTTTGTTTAAATCTTTGAGGTAATACAGTTGTGCCCTCGTTCTAACAGGTTCCCAGAGGTTGATGGTTTCTTTCTTGTTCTTCTAAATCCCTGTCATCCGTTTTCCTTTCTTTCTGTTGTGTCTTTCTGAGCTCCCAGTTGGGCCGACAACCCTGGGGGGAGGAGAGTGGGGGCTTCAGGCCAAGACAAAGGTAGAACATGGCTGGAGAAAGGCTGGCAGGGCCCTCCCTGCATCCCTGCTCCCTCCCTGGTTGATCCAGGTGGCCTGGCTTGGTTATCGCCAAGAAGTCCCAATCTCACCACCAAAAAAAACTGAACTAAACCGCTTTGCTTGCGAGATCCGAGTGTGCGTTCTGAGTACTTGGTTTACAAAAGACATTGCAGGCTGGAGCATTGTTCGCCCTTCAAAATTTCTGGCTTTGCTATTCATTTTAATTTTATTATTCACTTATTTTTTTTTAAAAAATAACATACATTGCTTGTAAAATAATTTCTTTTTTTTTCTTCTTCTTCTTCTTCTTCTTCTTTAAATTAATTTATTCTTTCATTCATTTTTTTGTTCTTCAGATGTCATTATTATTATTATCATCATTATTATTATTATCATCATCATTTTTCTTTCATGAAAGATTCCCCCATTCTCCCTTCCTACCCCCACCCCCCCAATGCCCTGCTCTGTCTCTTTAGGAAAATATTCTAATGGCCTGAGTGGCTGCCGCGTGGCAAACGGGGCACTCGGGATCAGTCCTCTCGCAGATCCTCACGGCACACTCCATGCAGAAGAGGTTGTGGCCGCACGGCACCAGCGCGGCCGTGACCTCGCTCTCGAAGCACACCATGCACTCGCGGCTGCTGGCGACCGACGTCCGGGCAGCGGCCGGCGTCCCCAGCTTGGAAAAGCCCTGGAGCGGCTCCCCCTGCGACCGCCGGGGCAGCCCCGAGAGGCTGGGCTCCGGGATGGAGGAGGACGGGGAGCGATGGGAGTTGGGGTGGATGGTGCCGGTGCTGCTGGAGCGCTGCTGCTTCGAGAAGAGCACCGAGACAGGGTTGGTGTTCTCCTGGCCAGCCCACATCGGGGCCCCCGACTCCGGCACCCCGTAGTACAGATCCTGCTTGTTCACGCCGTAGTTGGGGAAGAGGTAACCGTAATTGAAGTCATTTTGGTCGTTCAGCCGGGGGGTCTCATAGACGGGGTCGACAGAGCAGTCGCCGATGCAGCCCAGGCTGTTCTGCCGGAAGGTGGAGAGGGGCTTGCAGCCCGGCGCCGGCGTGTGGACCCGCCAAGCCTCCGAGTAGCGGTTCTCCATGCCGGAGTCAGGGCTGCTGGAGAGGAAGTCGTTCTCGTTGTTGTACTCCAGGATCTTGCCTGTCCTTACCGCAATGTGTGTCTCAATCTCCTCCCGGGCACGCTCCACGTTGCCCGGCGCACCGGTGATCTCGAAGACGGGGTCCCGGTCTCGGCTTGGCGTGATGATGTAGGTGTTGGTCTGCTGCTGGATCCGCTTGATGGTGGCTCCCTTGGGGCCCACCACCAGCCCCACCACGCGGTAGGGCACGCGCACCCGGATGGTGACCTGCCCCGGCAGCGTGGGCGCGCTGCCGAAGGTGGTGCCCGCCTTGTTGCGGGAGGCCCTGATCATGGAGAAGTGCTCGGCCGCCGAGATGATCTCCCGCCGGGCCATGGCCACGTCCTCCCGCCGCCCCGTCACCATGAAGACCGGCTCCTCGCCCCGCACCGGGGTCTTGATGTAGGTGTTGGTCTTTGCCCGCAGGGCTTTGATCTTGCAGCCTTGGGAAGAGAGAGAAGAAGGCACGGCAGTTAACGAGGCTGTCCCACCGCTCGCCCTGCTCCGCAGGACGCTGGGCTGAGTGGCCACAATCTCCTGTGCCACATGGCAGCCACTGTGCAGGACATGGAACAGGGCAAAGGCTCTATCCCCCTACCCTGAGGGGAAATGCCAGAGGGAGGTCCACCCTCACCGTTCCCAGACACTCCCTTCCTCAGGAGTGCCATGCTCCCTCCTCCCCCAAAACAGAGATCACCATTTTGTGTGCTGCACCCCACCACACCACCCCCCGACAGCCTTCCCTCAGCAACCACCCCAAGATCTCTCTTCCGCACACCCCAGCACCACAGAGTAACGGGGGGATCCAAGCCACATCCGGGGTCAGCCGTCTCTTTGAGGAGGGCTGCCCCCAGAGCCCCAGGGTAGCCCCCAGAGACAGTGGTCATCCTCGGGCTCTGGGGACGGGGCTGATGCGTGGGGCAGCCTGGAGGTCACAGGAGAACAGGGGGATGCTGGTCCCACAGCCTGGCTAGCAAACGGAACCCCCCGGCCACCCTGGGCCAGCTCCCAAGGGGAATCGCTTGCCATCACTCCAGAGAGCCAGAGCCCTCCGTGAGGACTTCGGCACTAATGAGGAGGTTTTGGGGTGAATGCGGTGATCTTCAGGGGGCCAGGTTTGGAAGGGAGTTGCAGAGATGCAGCAGTTTGAGGCCCTCCACTGCAGATATGCCAAATGCCAGCAGAGCTAGATGGCCGGGGGTAGCAGGAGGCCAGGATTTGCTTTGGGGCTGAAACAGCAAGAAATGGGGCAAGGCTGCCCTCCTGTGAGCCCCACAGCAGGCTGTGCAAAGACTCCTGCTCCAGGTGCTCAGACCCTCTCCCGAGATCTCTGTCCACGTGGTGCTTTTGTGTACCAGTATCCACGTACCAGAGCCCACTGAGCCCATTTCCCGGCTCCCAGAACCCACCAAGCCCATTCCCCAGCTCCTCACAGCTCAGAAAACAGCCTCCTGCTTTCCCAAAAAGGGCAAAAGACTTTCCAGTGTGTTTTGGCTTCCAAATGATATTTTGGAGGGTCTTGATCCAGCTCTGTGGCTTCAGGTTCCCAGATGACACCAGGATGCCATCAAGCAAATGAGTGTTTTTACAGACGTGGCACAGTTCTCTAAAGTACTCCTGGACCCCTCCTTGCTGCTGTCCTGCCCCTCAGACCCCTCTCTCGAAAAGCCTCACTTGGTGCCCCAAGGCATTTCCGAAGCCTGGCACCAAGTTCCCATACAGGCTGGGGGTATGCTCTGAGCTCAGATCTCCAAGAAAAATTAAAACCCGTGATTCTCCAGTGCAGATGAAGCAAGGTGAGCACTTTGCTGTGGTTTCCCGAGGATTTGGGTGTCTGACTCAGGGCTCACAGAACCACAGGATGTGGGTACAGCACTGGGACCTCTGTGTGATGCCCCAGCACCTCCTACCCCACCTTCTCTCCCCAGAAAAGAGCATCTCCTGTACTCTCCTCTGACTATCTGACACCAGCAGGTTTTCCTCCACACACTCCACAGGAATCACACTTCAACACAAGGACCTGCAAACGATGCCTCTGCAACCACGAAATGCAGATTCCTCAGCTCCTGGGCTGGAACATCATTATTTATACAGATCCTAATAAATACCAGCATCTCCCAAGGCTGGCAGCTCGGGGCTACCACTAACTCACAGCTCCTCTCGTGAGACACGGGCCGGTGACATCGGGGTGTCCACTGGAATGCAGCGACCCCAGCACCCCGTGCCACGGGAAGAGCCGAAGCCCGCGCCCGTGGCGATGCAAACAGCCCCGTGCCACTGCAGCTGGCAGAAGCGAGCCCCGGGGCTGCATCCAGCAGTGCCCGGCACGGAGCAGGCTCAGCCCGGCCGGGCACCACACGGGCACCGGGCACAGCCCGGCCAAGCGCAGCCCCCGGCACGGCCGGGACCCCCAGGCCCCTCGGAGCACCTTGGCAGCAGCGTAGGATGTGTGCCGGTAAATCGGGGCTTTGCTGTCGACTCCCAGCATGACTCCTAACTTCTCAGAGCTACTGCAGCTCCCGGAGCCTCATTCCCCATTTCTGGAGCAGGAACAGCTGCCTCCTGCCTTGTGCTCCTGCAAAACTTCGCCTTAGCACTCCACATCACAGCGCTGCTGCACTAAACCCCTCTCTGAGACAGGAATTCTATGTTCCTGGGGAATGGAAATGCCAGCTCTGACACAAAGAAGGATCTGGGCAAATCCTCAAATCCAAACCAAATCCACCCCCTGCCAAATCCAGTGAGGCTCACGGGTGACTCCCCAGAGTTTGCACCATGAGGTACATTTGCGATGCTTGGCTGAGTAAAGTTTCCAAACAGCCCATGTGGACCAGGGGTCACCCAGTGGTGTGCTGTTAGCTCCCAGGAAACCCAAAGGACAGGACCTCACGGAGCCCGGCACGACTCAACTGCAGGATAAACCCATGCAGGCAAAATCCATAATAAAGGTTCACCCCAAGGAGAGCTGGATAAAACTGTGAGAGGTCACCTGTGCCCTCTGGCACCCTGGGCAGGGTGGGCTGTCCCTGACCCAGCCCTGGCAGACATTTCCCTGCCCCACTCCTGTGCCGCTCACTCCAAAGATGGAGATTCCATCTTAGGAAGATTAACCAAGATGCCACCATTTCCCCAGGGATATCACCGGAGCATCACATGGAGAGACAGGGGTGTTCCCGGCAAGCATCAAGCTGGAAACGCCTCCCCGTGCATCCCCCCAGGCTGAAGGAGCCCCACCGAATTCCGCAGTGACCCGCGCTCTGCCTCTGGAGCGCGAGCCTCGCTCTCCTGGCAGGAGGACCTCAGGCAGGCGTGTGGCAGGGCTGGGATTGGGCTGGCGTTGTTCAGAGCCGCGGGACAATGACGGCGTGTGGGGGAGAGGGATCTGAGCCCGGCACGACAGGAAACAATCACGGAGGCGACAGGGAGGGTCAGGCAGGCAGAGCGGTGACAAAGGACGGGGGCTCCATGCTGGGGACAGATGGAAGGGAACAGTGGCAGGGAATACACATGAATGAGGGCAAATGTAAGCACGATACATGAGCTGGAGGAGCGGGAGGGAGTTAGGGATGGAGCAAAGGTGATGGAAATTGAGGGAGAGGCACACCCTGATCCCACCAAGGGAGGAGGAGTATGAGGGGTGTGGAGGCAAAGCAGAGACACCCCAAAAGGGCAAAAGGAAGATGGGCAATGCGAGAGCACGGCGAGAGGGAGGGGAAGGAGGATCTGGAACGGACAAAAGGACGCGTGGTGCAGTCAGTGGTGTGAGAAGGGGGGGAGGGAGGGTCTCTGTGCAGGCCTGCAGACGGGAAAGCCAGCTTTGTGGAGACAGACAGATGGGGATCCTGTGCTTAAAAACAGGAGAAAATCACCTCGTAGGAAATTAGACCAACTCCAGCAAGCCCAGCAGACCAGCGGGCTCAGCAGCCCCGACCTCCAGCAGCTCTAAACTGGCACAGACAATGGCCAAACCATCAGCAGCCCAAATCCAGAGAACTCCACCACTTCCAGGAGTGCCGCACTGGTTTACATAGCTAAAACTAGGCTGGGCTTAAACGTGATTTACTCAGTTAGTGCCACGGCTCCCAGCCCATCTCAGCCCCATCCCTGACTCTGCTTTGCACACTTAAAAGGGGCTGCACATCCTTTGAGATGACCCTGTTTCTGATGGAGCACAGCTGGGTCAGGATGTGGCCCGTGACATCCCGGCCGGATGGGCAGCACACCCCAATGTGCTTATTCCAAACAAAATTTGTCTTGCATGGGGTGTTTTTTTGACACTTTCTCAGTGCATAACTGAAATTTGAAATTTTACTCAGGGGGTTATTCAAAGGAGAGCGAGATGGAAGGGAGGGAATTGCCTGAGCAGGTGGTGTCCAAATGAAGCTAAGGGGAGCAAAGGACCCTTCCAAGCTGTACTAATACATAACTTGGTGTATGTTCTCCTCGTTATGGCAGTGCACAGACATCAGTGTGTCAATCTCTGGCAGACCCCTGCCACTTAGATTTTTATACTAAACAGAGAATTAAGCCCTTTCTCATTGTGTTTCCACAGCCTACCTTCTATTATCCTGATTTTCATCAATAATGCCAATCCGAAAGCATTTCATGAAGGAGGTTGTAAGCTCAGTTCCTCCCCTCACCCTTTTTTCACTTTAATTTCACTGATTACCAATTGACTCAAAGTAAATGTGTTTGCAAATTACCTGAGTACATCACAAACATTCTCACACAGGACCAAACCCTGGAGGAGTGAGAGCCTCTGGTGCTCAGACCAGTCAGCTAACTGGAATTAATCTGCAGAGCAGCCATCTCTGGCTGAAAACACATAAATAAATTGAGTCTAGACATTGCCAAGATGGGTGGCGGGGGTCAGGGGGAGATCTGGACACACAGCCACCTTCTCCCCTCTGCTTACCCCTGCATCAGGGCAACGAATCCATCAAAACTAATGGAGAAGGCTCTAGGGGCTTGGTTCACCCCTCCAGCAAAGGCAGCTGCTCACAAGGGACACGAGGGTGCTGGATGCATCTGATGGAACTGTCGTTTCCTTGGCACGAACCCACCCCAAATGTTCCCACTCTGAGCAGCCCCAGACCAATGTGTTTCCCCAGGACCTCAGCAGGGTTTACACCAGAGCTCCCCAGCTCTGCTCCACCAGCGGGAAGAGGACGGAGCAGTGCAGGGAGTGGATGTGCCCAGCACAGCCCCACGGCCACAGCACCATCAGGGCAGTGCAACGGCGCATGCAGCCGTGCCTGCGGAGTAGATCCATCACAGAATTTCACTCTGGTGTAAATTCAGAGTTAAACCCACTGACGACCTTCTCCTCCATGCTGCCACAAGGGCAGATCCTGTACAGGTATGTTCTGCTACTGATGCTGTCTAGAGACTCTCCCCTGGCACCAACTGGCACCTGCAGCCCAGGAGCGTGACCCTGGAAGCACCAGAGGAGCTGCACCAGCCACAGCAAACAGCTCAGAGCCAGCCCCGAGGTGGGTCTTTTTGTTTCATTGACTGTGTTGTGGTTTTATTTTGGAAAACACACCCCACAAATCACTCCAGGTCCTGATACTTTTTGTTTTCATTAGATACGAAATAATCTCTACAGACAAAGCTTTTCAGCCCTGTTCTCACTTATCCCAAGGCACCGTTACACTGCACAGATACAAATTACACCTGTAAATACCCCACGCAGTCCATTCTGACAGTGCTGGTGGGTGCAAGAGGGTCTAAGGGCAAATTAAAACTTGGTCTTTTTTTCTGTTGTAGTCATAAAATTGAAGAGGATCATAAAATAAACAACCCTCAGCTACCTCGGGTAAGGTGGGGCATTCTTTTCCCCGTTAACATGAAAGCCTTGTTAAAAGACAAGCACACAAAGAACCTCACAAATAAACCCTCCTGACGGCCTGTGGGGTAAGGTTTTGCTGCACTGAAAACCTGATGAAAGTGGTGTCAAAAAGCACAAATGCACACTAAAGGACCACAACCAACCAACTAAATCTCTTTGCACGGAGGGTTTATTGTCCTGATGATGCAAGTTGTGTTTACAAGAAGGCAAAAAACACCACCCAACACACCATGCCAGGAAAATCAGCGACTGCCTCGTTCCAGTGCGGCGATTTTACGCTTTTTCACATTGCGATGAAAGTTGTTTATAAAAAATAAAAAAAAAAAAAGCGGAAAAAAACCCCCACCAAAACACCCAGCAGAAACAGCCCCAGCGCCACAGACAATCACCGCCGAGCGCAGCGGAGGAAAGTTGGGCTGGAGAGCCCGCAGCCGCGGCGCGGGGTGGGTGTGCCNCCGGCCGGGGAAGCGGGGCACGGCGAGCGCGGGGGGGACGCGGAGAGGGGGCTGCCAGACAAAGGCGGGGGCCCCCACCCAGCGCCAGCACGCTTTCCCACTGCCCTAGATTCCGGGCGGCTGCGCTGCGGTTCACTCGGTCAGCGCGGCATCCAGCGCCCGAGCCGATGCGCGGGGGAGCGTGCGTGTCTCCCTAGAAAATTCCCTTTGTCTCTCTCCCGGACCCATTTTCTCCTCCCACCTCCAGTTCAAACAGCGCAAAGTCGATCCCCGTTCCGCACTTTTCCCCGGTGTAAATTCAGACCAGTTCTCATTAACACTTTGTAACAGCCCGACACCACTTGCAATATCTCTCTCCCTTTAAGGCTCACCCCGAGCTGCCAGAGCGGCGTACGGAGGTTGTCTTCAGACCCCACCAGATCGGGTGGCTTTAGCTCCAAGATTTCGGTGAAGCAAGGAGACAAGAAGATCTGCCCCCCTCGCTGCTCCTCGGATGCTGTACATACATCCACCTCCACAGGGTAGGTGGGGGAGCTGCAATCATCAGACTTCCTCAATGGAAAAGGCTTCCTTGGACTATTTTTAAATGCTGAAAGCGTTGGAGCATGTTTGGAGCTACACAAAGAGCCCAATCACCTGGGTTTAGTGGGGCCTCTTGTTATTTGACTTCACCTTGCCAAGAAAGAGCAATTATGTTAAGATCCTCTCTCACATAATCTCATTCCTGGTGACAACAGGCTGGTTGTAGCAGGCTGGGAGATGCTGCATCAAAGGGTGTCTGTGAGCACAGGTGACAATGGATGCTATTACTGTGATGAGACCAGAAACTCTTAGAAGGACCAAAAATCCTTAAGAGTCCAAAAATCCTCATAGGGGAGGTCTCAGCTGGGAGTGGGTGCAGCAGGAAGCCAAACCAACCCCACACCTTCTCCCGACACCTGCACACAACAGATACACAAAGAACCAGCACCATGTCTGCTTAACCACAACATCTGGCCTTAAATGTGCCCTGTGGCCTCTTCCCTGGCTCCACCGACAGCAGCCCAGTTTGTCTAGATTGTCTGTGGGAGCAGGCAGAAAAGTTGGATACAAATCTTGATCTGGCTGATCTACACCCACCTCAGGTCACTTCTAGGGAAGAACCAAGACGCCACAGTGGCTGAGGATTTCTGCCCCTTTCTAAGTTCACAGCATGCACAACCAAAACACGATGCCCTTAAGACACTCTCCATTCCTCCCAGCACCTCTTCCATCTCAACCCACATCCCTTGATGTCCCACCGTCTCCTCAGAAACCTACTGCAAATCCCTCCAGTGCTTTGTCTTTACAATTTCATTGGCATGGCTGTGAGAGCCGGCAGTCATGGACAGGCTGCTGCAGGCAAGACACCCACAACACGAGCTGGCAGGAGAAATACAAGAGCCACCAGGCACCCTGATGTGCCATGCAGGCCCGGACTGGCTCCAGAACCAGGGAGCAGTGTCTGTGCCACGGCACATGCCAGGAGGTTCGGTCACCCAACTCAGCACAGCTGGAGGGATGGGGGGATGACCTGCAGGAGCTGCGACTCGGCAGAGACTCGCCCCTCACCCAGGCATGGAGGTCATGGCTCCACCTCCAGCCAGGGAAGGGTGTCACTGCCAACCACAGCCAGGGGTCACAGGCACCAGTCAAAGGCATTCTTATGACTTCATCCCCTCATTCTTCCTTTTCCAGTTTCCTGTCCCCCAGTTTGCAAAGCAGCCCTTGGCACACCCCACCAGCCACCCAGCTCTTTGCCATGGACCCCGGGGCACCAGGTGGAGGAGCCTGTCTGGCCAGTTCCCACCAAGTCCCCTTTCCACAGCCCACCATCTCCCCCCAGTCAGCCCCCCATCCCACCCGGCTCGTCGCTGGAGACGCGCTGCTCAAATTCAGCGCACAAACCAGCCCCAGCACAGACCGGAGCAAGGCTCCCAGCAGGCGATTGGCTCCGCGAGGGCACGTTCGCAGTTCCTGGGGAAAGCAGGAGCTGCCAAGCTCAGGTTGAGTTCCTGCAGCATCTCTCGCTTGGAGGGGAGCCACCCCCTCTGACACAATTAAACCTCTTCACAAACCACCCTTACAGACATTCCAATAAAAATATATCGGGCTTGAGCCTTATTTACACTCAAGTGCCTTTACAGTCCTTTGGCAAAGTGAGGGGTGGCCTGATGGCAGGTGGAATTCCCACAGCCAAGCGTGTGCACCAGGGCCCCCGTGCCCAGATCCAGGCCTCTCATATCCACGCCTGCCTGTGAGGAACACTTTCATAGATGGTTGATATTATTATAAAATAATCTTAAGGGATAGTGCATTTCTTCAGAAAATAGTAAGTTGAAGAAAAAGCGAAACCCTGTTACCAAGTAAAGCCCTGAAATAATTTTTATTTCATTATTACTTCTTTTTCCCCGTCCCTTTTTCAAGATGTTCATTACCCTGTTCACAGGTACCCATAAATCAATTGTTTTCCTAGAAAACCGTCCACCACACGACCAGTACTACCAAGGGGTGACAATCTGCAGTTTCTGGGATTCCTGGTCAGGCATCCATGAGAGTCCAGGATTCAATCCCCCTGGGAGCCCCGCACCCAGCTCCAGACCTTCTTAATCTGGCCTTCTACACAAAAACAAGGCACAGGAGACAGTGGAGACATTCCTACAGGCCTTTAGAAACAAGTGTGGGCCATGATCTCTGCTGGAGGAAGGAGCCGCAGCTGCAGGGACCATGCCGAAGGAATTCTGGCTTCTCCCAGCACAGGATCCATCCCACCCACCTCCACGATGGGGCACAGGCTACACCATCTGCCCCACCAGCCAGTGGAGCACAGCCACAGCCATATCCCCACAGCTCCAGCACACTGATATTTCAGTCTACCAGATGTGAGGGAAAACCCTCACACACACAAAAAATGGTGGAAAAAATCCAGGTCTCCACATTCCTCTCCATCGCTCTGGACACAACAGGCACGTGCTGTGTTCTGAACACATGGGAACACACCCCCTTCTCAGGAGTCTGGGGCAGCAGTGAGATCCTGGAAGAAAACAGCCCTGGCACGTTTCCCTTCGGTTCCGCCTGCCGAATCCTCTTTCCCAACTTTGTTAAACAAAGGGGGCCTGATTCTCTATGGCCTCACACCCACCAGCGCAGAGTTGGTGCTGAGCCCCGCCATGTCTGCCCGCGCTGCTCTCCCGGCAATGTAAAGGCATCACAGGGAGGATCGGGATCAGGGCCAGTGGCATCTCCTGGGCCAGACCTTCACCCCTTCCCGCCTGTCTCGCCGGGTCCCCGGTGAGGGGCCCCCATCCCAGTGTGGTGGACGCCAGAGCACGAGCTGTTCCCTCGGCTGCAGATGCCCCAAGTTTTGGGGAGGTCAGCACCCCCCGGACTCCTGCTCACTCTCCATCCCGGCGTGGGAACCGGACCCTTGCTCCACGGGTGGGAGCGAGCAGAGCCTCCGCAGGCCCCATTGTTCCAACCACACGCCCTAGCGTCAGAGATGCCCAGCAAGGAGCCATTTGTGTCCCTCTCCCCGTGGCTTCCCCTCACCCACCTCAGTCCTTCTCGGGGCACCGGGGGTCATCACCCCCCGAGTTCCACCACAAACACCCTCCTCGGGGGCCAGCGATCCCAACCCACAGGGGAGCATCTGCCCATGGAGCCGCAGGCTCTGCCCATCGCACTTCCAGAGCGTCAAGTTACTTGTTCAGAGAAAGAAAGAAAAAAAACCCAAACACTTAGCCGCACTATTATTATTTTTTTTTTCTCTGTAGCGACACAAAACTTCTCTCGGCAGCGCCGTGCCCCGGCTCCCGCAGTGCCCACGGGCGGCGCGGGGCCCCGCACCGCACACCCGGGAGTGGTGGGGGTGGGCGAGGGGTGACTTAAGAGTGGGTGTGGTATGGAGATATATATATATATATAATTTTTTTTAAAGCCCTCCTCCATTCCACCTCGCTCCGAACGGAGCCGTGAGGAGAACAAAAGCATCACTGTGGCGGCGCGCGGGCAGCGGCTGCGGGGGGCCCACGCGGGACGGCGGGTCCCGCTCCGTGGTCCCCCCGCTCCCGGGGGCGGCGGGAGGAGCNCCCCTCCGCCCGGCCAACAAAGAGGGACTCCGGGGCGCGGGGCCGGGCTCAGCCTGCACCCCCCGCCCTTCCCCCGCCTTATTCCCGGTTTTTTTCTTAAGGAGAGCGCGGTCGAGATCGGCTCTTAAGCAAAACCGGGGAGCGGCGCGCGGGGCTCCGGTGCCCGCCGCCCGGCCAGG
>VYXC01005557.1:267986-280771 GCA_013397175.1 Platysteira castanea | reverse complement strand
GGGGACCACGCGATGCCACCAGTGGAGGGGGATGCAGGGGGATCCACCGTGTCAGCGGTGGGGGGGCTGCGGAAGGACATGCCATGGCATGGGTGAAGGGGGTGGGGGGCACATGCTGTGACACCAGCTAGGGAGGTGCGAGGGGACCAGCCGTGTGATGAATGCGTGGAGGGTCCCACAGTGGGGACCCACTGTGATGCGGCTGGAGGATGATGCAGGGAGATCAGCCGTGCCATGGGTGGAGGGGACCGTGGTGGGACCCATTGTGCAGTGGGTGGAGGGGGCTGCCGTGGGATTACCTCTGTCACATATGGAGTGGGCTTCTTGGGGACCCACTGAGACACAGATGTAGGGGCTGCGTGGGGTCCTACTCTGGGTTCCATGAGTGACTCACTGCACACGCCCCTGGCATGGAAGGATCACAGGAGAGAGGGGTCTATGTGGGGACCCACCATGTGGCCCCCAGCATGAAGGGGTCATGGGCGAAGGAGGGGGCCACGTGGGGTCCTCTCAGTGCACACTCCATCAAGGAGGGTTTGTGTGGGGCCCTTGCTGCTGCCCACCCATGAGGAGTGCTGCAGTGGTGTCCAGGCTCGGGATCCATCCAGAGACCCACCGGGATAGCAGGGACCCCTGGGAGGAGTGGTGGCTCGGCAGGGACACCTCGGGGAGGCACTGCTTGGGCACAGGCTAGCAGGGCACCAGGGTCAGGGGGGTGAGTGGTAGGACAGCGGGGCAGGAGCCCCCCTCCCATGCACAAGGAGCTCACTGCTGCATCCTTGTGAAGGAGGACGTGGCTTCCCAAAAGGGTTCCCCACAAACATGAGGACTTCAGTCTTGCAATGGGAAGACCCCCATCCACCACCACAGGCATTTGAGGGACAATACTGCATATCCACCAGGACTGGGAATTATGGAAAACAAGAAGGGGGAGCCCCCCAGCCCCCCAAGGCCTTGTAGTGGCTCCAGGCACAGCAAGGCTTCATGGAGCTGCTGGGGCTCAGCTCCCCACCCTTGGCTCCGTGCCCCAGCAAAGCCCCCTTCTGCAGACTGGGAATGCTAGGGGGGCCGTGGGACAGCCCTGCTCCCTGGGCTGGCCTTTCTCATTGAAATGAGGAGGATTCAGCGTGGAGGGAAGCATTGACAATCGCTCCCCAGCTCCCCGCCAGCCGGGCTGGGCGGTGAGTGTGTGAGCGCGCAGTTCTCCCCTCTCCCCTTTCTTCCCTTTGAATCAAACCAGATGTCTCCCATGAAATGAGATTGCCGGAGCTCACACTGGAGAGGGACAATGCGGAGGGATGCGAGGCTCCCGCCGAGCCTCATCGTGCTGCAGCTCTGGCAAAGGCATCGGCTGCAGCGAGGGCTGGGGGTGGTGGCACTGGTGCCTTGTCACCGGGGCTGGACTTTTCTGACCCCCACTGTCTCCTCTATGATTTCCTCTCCCTGGCTCTGGGATCCTTACAGGAAGGTTTTTTCTTTCACCCCCTCCCCTTTCTGGGTCTACCAGCAGAAGATCTCAGCTGCGGCTGAACTCGGCAGATGGGGCACCCAGCACAAGGAGATGGCTCATCCACTGACTCAGCCGGTAAGGTGCTGCTGGAGCTCTCCCTGTGAGTTTGCCCAGGCACTTTGGGAAGGGAAATTTTTGCTTTCAGTTTGGTTTTTGCATCCGGGTTTCCTGATGTGTAGTACAAACTCAGGGAGGTGCTGGGACACCAGCTGGAGGGGCTGCTGCTGGCGGGTCCCCTCTGCGGCAGGACCCGGCGTGGAGCGGCTGTGGGTTACAGCTGGTGGTGGTTGTGCTGTAGGTGTGCGCAAAAAAGAGCGAAAAAAGTAAATCTAAGGGCAGGAGAAGCCACCCACTGCTGTGTTTCATGCGGCTCATTTTGGTCGTGGTTGTAGAGCAGCGTCCTGATTTAGGCTTTGTTTCTTTTTTCACCTTTGTGTGGTGATGGGACTCCTGGGAGTGGCAGTTGGGGATGTTTTCTTTCATGGCAGTTTGGGATATTCCTCCTTCTAAGAGGTGGCGTCTGTTTGTGGGGGGATGTGATGGATGATGGCTCCATAGGGCACACACATCACACGGCAACTTTTAACACAGGCACTCAGCCGGGCGGGCCCCGTTAAACCCCCAGAAATGTGCATTTAATGCACGTGGACATTCACACACACTGCTGGGTACCTTGCACACACCTGCTGGCTGTGGCTCACTCCATGCTTACAACCAGGTGAAAGCCTTGTGTGTGTCTGTGTAAGCACGTGGTGCACACGCACGCAGTTCTGTACAGTGAAATATGTACATAAACCCCCGTGTTTGCACGGGAGGTGTTTGTCTGCACACACATCTCTGTGCAGGGGTGTTCCCGGAGCGGGCGAGGATCCTGTGTGTGCCCATGTGCCGGAACACACGTGGTGGTGGTGGGAACTATCGTGTTCTGCCCTGAGAAGTACGGAGTTTCCACTCGTCCAAGTTGGATCTCATGCGTGAGGCTGACAGAAGTCCCTGTTCTGGGGGCAGTGTGTCATTTTAGGGACGTGGTTTTGCTTCCACCTCCATTTTAAGTTCCGTCACGGAGCTCTCAGGAGAAGAAAGTGCCCCTGTAAATCAGAAAGTGAAAGGAAAAAAGGGAAAAACTATGGAGCTCCAGCTCTGAGCATTCCAGCAGCACGAGCCAGGCCCAGAAATCACCAAACTGACTAAAAAGTTTGTGTGACTCCAAAAAAAATATAGAAAATTGAGTTTCTTTTCATTTGCCTTCTCCTAGGGCTGTTGGATTTCACTCTGGTTACATCACCTTGCTTTTCTGCACAGCCACAAGGTCTAAAAACTTACTTTAAAAAACAAAAATTCATACTCGCGCAGATTCACATGACTCACCGAGCTGGGAATTTAAGGCAACCAGGAACGCTCGTAGAAAAATCACAGGAATTGGCAACATGGGCAGTGACTAATCCTGATGGGTCCCCGATAGCAGTTCATACAATATTTTGGGGGCGTAGCTGGGCTACAACCAAGACTTTGATCCTCTTCCCAGTGATAGCAGCTGCTTGGGAATGATCTTACCTCCCGTCTGGCATCGCTGCCTCTGGGGAAGCTGGATTTCAGGAGTAATTCAGGTTAAAGTTAGCTCTGCCAGGTGGCTTGAACCAGCTCGATGAGCTGGAGTAGGTCATAGGGGCTCATGTTGTGGGGCTTTGGGGGGCTGGATCATTCCCAGCTCCCTGGACAGAGGGCTAAAAGGTTGTTTTTGGGGGGCAGGTAGTGCTGGATTGCGAGCGAGGATTTTGCCGTGGGTGTAGTCTCTGCACAGCCACATCCACTCAGCGAACACCCCTGCCGAGGTTTTGGCAGATACACAGTGTTTCTAGTTAGAAAGCGGGTATTTCCAAATGTTTTAAAATCCACATCCCCGAATTACTGTCAGGGAAAAAAAGAAGTATTAATTAAAGCCAGGGACAGCAGCAGAGTGCTCCGAGCGGAGAGGTCGGGATCAGGCAGCGGCGTCACGTGCGCCTCGCCCCTTCCCGAGGCTGCAGAACGATCAAAGAAAGGGAGAAATTGCAAACTGCAGCGGCTGCTGGTGCCAGAGCTGTCGGGAAGGGGTGGCCGGGCACCATGGCTGGTGACAGAAAGTTCTGTGGGAGGCAGCAATAAAGCTGACATTGACTGAGGAGGTGCCAGCAGCCTGTCCTTAGGCAAAACAGAGACTTAGAGTCACCATCAAGAGCTAAAGCAGAGAGAAACTTTCCGGATTAATTTGTGTCATCAATGTGAAGCCAAATTTGGCACTTCCCAGTGCTGCATCCCTCTGCCCCCTGACATGACCCAGGTCTGGGGGAAAGGTGGCAGCTGCTAGGAAATGTTTAATGCTGTGGAAGTATTCCACATCCCTTAGACTGAGGTGATGAGCTGATGGTGGGGAGGACTGAGGGAGCAAACAACTGCTTGGAACCAGGACACCTTTTTTAGGCTTTTCTTCATTTTCCTCTTGCATAGAATCATAGAATATCCCGAGTTAGAAAGCTCAGGCTGGGGTACCATCGCCACAAGTGCTTTGAGACGTCACATCCCTGTCCCGGGACAGCTCATTTCAAGAACTGCTCAACTGCATGCGAAACAGGAGTATCCCAGATGCTGGAAGGCTGGAAGGGCTCCCTTGCACTCTGAGCCCACAGCCCTGTGTGCTGGCCGTTCCCTGAAGCACGGGGTGCAGGGGCGACTGCGCTCCGTGGTGGCCGATGTCCCGCGATGTCCCTCCATCCCTGTCTGCGGCCGCCTCTCTCCATACAATTCATCTGCTCCCTGTTGATGTTAAACCTCTTTGCTTTGTCAATGGGACCAGCAGCAAGAGGAGTCTCACTGTCCGTGCAGGGATCCTAAAGTGCTTTGCAAACATTTGTTAATTAAGCTCTTCTATGAGATAAGTAAATTAGCGCAAAGCCTGATCCAAAGCTCCTTGAAGTCCATTGGTTTTGGTGAGCCCAGGTCCATGGGATCAGGCCCAGGAGACCAGATTTTAACCCCCCTCAATTTTGTTAAGAGCTCAGCATATTGGCTGCAGATGGGTGCTAAGCTACAGGGACAATCTGGCGCTGGGATCGCGGGTGCCGCACCCTTGGCAGACTTGGTTGCGTTCATAACGTGGAGGGTTTGGGCTTCTGGTCACGAGGGGTTTTTTGAAAAACTGCACTAAGGTTGCTGAAGAAACCTCTGCTGAAATCTGGATAATTTTAGGTCTGAGATCAAAAGGATTTGATTTCAAGGTCACATTCTCCCCTTATTCCCGCTGCTTATTACAGGTAGTTCATTTTTCAAGGAACACATTTTCCTACCATCGGAATCCCATCTTCTGCAAGCAGACAATGCCTGATTTCAGTTTCTAGAACATCAGAATTACTGTGTGTTTCCTTGGGTATGTCCTCTCTTGAGTTTTGTCCAGGGGCGTGCTGGGGCTTTGGCACTTGGCTGTGTCTGGATCTCCATCAGGCCAGAAGCCCCGGCGCAGGCGCGGCTCAGCTCCGTGGGCACCGCACCCACCCGGGCCGCGGTGCCGCTGGGGCCGGCTTCCTGCGTGTGCTCCAACTGCTGCCTGCTGCATCCGCCGTCCGTCTGATGCTTCCTGGCCCTGTCAAGCCCGAGGCCCATGTGTTGGCCAGATGGTCCGTGTGTGCCCAGCAAATCCAACACGTCCAGGATGTGTTGGATGCGCTGCACGTTCCTTGTCAAGCTGTGCAGCGCATGTGCACGTATTGCTGTCCAGGAAATCTTGAAGGGAAATACAGCAGCTTCATCCGAGGGACTTACCTGTCTCCTGTTATCCTGACAAATGAGCCCTGTCTGTAAGGGTCTGCCTCAGAGCGGGGGATGGGCCATATTCCAAGGACAAAGGGAAACGGTTTCAAACCAGAAAGAAGGGAGATTTACATTTGATATTAGGAGGAAATTCTTCCCTGTGAGGGTGGGGAGGCCCTGGCACAGGGTGCCCAGAGAAGCTGTGGCTGTCCCACCCCTGGAAGTGTCCGAGGCCTGGTTGGACAGGGCTTGGAGCAACCTGGGCTAGTGGAAGGTGTCCCTGCCCATGGCAGGGGGGATGGAACTTGATGAGCTTTAAGGTCCTGTCCAGCACTAAGCATCCCATGATTCTATGATTCCACAATTTCCAGTTTCAAGACAAGGATGTGAGGCGTGCAGCCAAACCAGCCTGCACTAGGTACAACCAGAGTGGCACTGGCATTTCCACAAGCTACACATGAGCTCCCCCAGCACAGTCACATCTTCCCGCTTGGAGGCTCAGTGCACCCACTTTTAATGCTCTTTCCAGGTATGGGTTATTTTAAATGAAAACAGGGCAAGTTTATAGGAGGGGCGATGCCCAATGAAATCCCATTCTTTCAGGAACATGGATGTGGGTGGTGATGGCTGACCACAATCATATTTTTAGCCAAAGAAGGCCAACAAAGAGTTTTGAAGCATGAATTTGGATATCTGCACACGGAGTGAAGGATCAGTGTCTCTTTCAAACTGCCTGTGCTGGAGAACAGTGACACTGATTATTCACACTCACAACACATACAGTTAAATACACATAAAAGAGACGTTTTACCTTTTATCTGGGTGTTTTCTTGCTGTTTATAAATCTCAGGTGGAGTTGGCATGTGTGATCCTTAAGTCTTTTGTGTCTTTCTAAGCAATTGGATCGAACTCCTGCAGCAGGTCCAGGGCATAGTCCAGCAGAGCCAGCATCCTGGTTTTTCTCCTCTGGACAAGTGCTATCACTCCAATTTTGTGTGGAAACACCTTCCCCTGTCTCACTGCCTCACTTTTCCCCATCATATTCCACAACCATTGCTGCACATTTTGACAGAGATGAGAAAAGTCATTACGTTGCAGGTGATGCCTCCTTTCCAGGGAGGCTCTAATCATCCTGTCGTGCTCCAGAGCTCTTCCTGTCGGTGCTAATTTTAGTCTCCTGGTGGAAGTTGCTGCCGGGTGCTCGGGATGGGATGGAGGCTGAGCCACGCAGGTGTGTTGCAATCCTAATGCTGCTCCAGCATCCCGCACGGCCCAGCAGTCTGGATGTCAGACCCTGTTGGGAAAAGTCTAAAGAACACATCTCGGCGCTTTTTTAGCTGTTTTGCACTTGCTTATGCCAGTCCAGGGATGGCTGCGGCCTCTCCAGAGGCTCAGCAGGGACAGTGGGGACCTGCTTTTCCAAGTAGTTCGGTCTCATGCAGGCACCTAAAGCAGGGCCAGGTTTTCCCAGGCGTTCACCTCCTGGCTCTGCCTGTCTGGGCAGGCTCCTGCGGGAACACTGAGCGGTTCTGAGCGAGCAGGTCCTTGCTCTGCTGTGCAGAGCAGACCTTGTCAGCAAAGGGACTCTGGGCACAAACAAGTGGGTGACACTGTCAGGTCTTTGCATTTATTTTTCTCTCTGCAAATCCAGATCCTTTTGGAAGTATCTCACAGCTTGAAAAGCGGGCATTTTTCCATGGCTCTGGGCTCAGCCTTGCACTGCTCTGCTCTGGACACTGCTCTTGGTGGTGTAGGTTGATGAGTGGGACACAAGGACCCAATGTCTGAGAGACAGAGCAGAGGGACCCAGAGAAGCCTTGGCTGGCCCATCCCCTTGGCTGCAGCCAAGCTTCAAGGGAACTTAAACCTCATCAAGTCCCAGCCCCTGCCATGGGCAGGGACACCTTCCACTAGCCCAGGTTGCTCCAAGCCCCATCCTACCTGGCCTTGAACACTTCCAGGGGTGGGGCAGCCACAGCTTCTCTGGGCACCCTGTGCCAGGGTCTCACCTCCCTCACAGGGAACAGTTTCCTCCCAATATCCCATCCAACCCTGCCTTCTGGCAGTGGGAAACCATTCGTCCTTGTCCTGTCCCTTCAGACCCTTGTCCCCAGTCCCTCTCCAGCTCTGTTGGAGCCCCTTTAGGCCCTGGAAGGGGCTCTGAGGTCTCCCTGGAGCCTTCTCTTCTCCAGGCTGAATTCGAGCATATTAAAAGTTTCTCAGAGTTCTCTTCACCTCTGCCTCCCAGGGCTTAAGGTCCTGGCAGTACTCTGATTTCTAGGTTTAAAAACTGGGAAGAACAAGGTCTTTGTCCAGCCTGGTGTAAACTCCTGGTCTCAGCCCACCTCAGTTTTGCCCGAGCACCACAGTGTGCTGCTGTGCCAAGCACACGGCAAGGCAGAATCAGGCCCTGAGCCAATTTAACCCTTCTTCTTATCAGTCTAGACATCCTCATTATCCAGATAAAAGTCTGATCCCTCACTGAATCCCACTAAGCTCCTGCCTGTGCGGTACTGAAGGCAGAGGGCACTCGCCCTCAACCAGGACTCCCCTGCGGGTGGGAGATGCCGCCCCCGGCTCCCGTTCCTGCGCTGGGAGCAGGTCATAGGGTGAGCGTGTAGTATTCCGAGTGCTTTACCAATTACAAGTCATTACTAATGCTTTTATTACCATTATTTAATAGATCGTGTTAATTATTATTATTAATTTGCTTTAAAAGCAGTGTTCCCATAGCAACAGGGAGATGTGTGCTGCTTTTCAGGCACATCAAGTGGACACGTTCCCATCTATTCCCCAACGGGCTGACAGCCCACTGCAGGGCCGGGTGATGGAGGGGGCTGTGCTTTGGTCCCTGCGGGGATGGTACCAGCAGGGCCATCCAGGGAGGATGAGAGCACCATCTCTGTCACTGGAGGGTCCCTTGTGCCATTAAAAAGTTCCTGCGGGATGCAGACTTTGTGCCTAAACGCTGCAGATGCCCCAAGAGAGCAGAGCAGGTGCAGCAATGTTTGTACCTGTGTGTGACCCAGGAGTGAAGGTGCTGCTGTTAATTCCCACATTGCTGATTCCCTGGACTCCAGCGCTCCCTCAGAAAGTGCCTTGTCTCCTTTTATGTTTTCCAGTCAGCTGCAGAAGGACCAGGGCTTGGAAGTCCAGCAGACCTGGCATTCCCTGGCTGCAGGATGCCAAATCCCGGAGAGGTCTGCAGTGAGCTGGGGGCTGCTGGTGGTGTGCACGGAAGCTCTGAGCCTTGGCAGGTGCTGCAGTGGTTCCAGGGGCAAAGAACCATCCGGGATACTCAGGTGCCACTTCCCAGTCCCGGGCTGTCTACAGGCTCTGGTACAGGTATCCCTGCGGTGAGAGGGAAACACAGGATTGGTGCCGGCTCTTCTGGGGTGTGTTCAAGGCTTTGCCAAGGCTGGGTAGGTAACGCTTGCACGTGGCTTTGTAGGTGGGGTTTAAAGACTGAGCCCGTGTTTGAACTTGGTCTCTGACCCGTCGAGTCCCTCTCACACCGTGCCCAGCTGACCTTCACCCTGCACTGCCACAGCCACTCCCGCCAGGAGGGGTGTACCTCACCCTCAGCCCTGGGGTGTCACTGCCTGGGACCATGGACCCGTCGGTGGTGGAGGTACCTGCGTGTCGGGCTGTGTCCTTGGGAGAGAAGTTTACAGCAGAGGAGATGCAAGAGGCCACGGTCAAGCTCAGCCAGAAGCGATGGGTTCGGGGGATGTTCTGATCCCCAGCACTGCTCAGGGAGAGCCCGTACCCAGCAATCACTCCAAAACAAGCTGGAACGCTAATTGCTGGCAGCCGGAACACAGGGCCCAGCCCTGGAGAGCCCAGGGGGACCACGACTCCATCTGCCCAACCTAAAGGAGTCCCTGGAGGGCTGGAGCCAGACACGCTGTCACCTTATCCCTGCTGGGCCAGGTGGCCCCAAGGGCTGCACCAGGAGCAGACACATCCCCACACCGGCTGGGTGCCTGCCTCTGCCTCCTGCTGGCAGGTCATCACCCATTCATTTGCCCGCTGCTTTCTGTGTTGTCAGAGCAGTGGAAATCCATCGTCTACATGAAGGTTCCAGCCAAAGCCTCGATTCAGCAGCTCCTCAAGGGGAGTTTGGAAGCGGCAGCCTTAAGGAACACCAGCAGTGACACCCGGGCAAGCAGCAGCACTTGCGGCACTTGCTGTAAAGCTAAAAGCACTTGCTCCTCAGTAGCACAGCCCACATCATCTCAGTTCACCCTGCTCTCCTCGGTCGGTGGGTTCTCTAGGGCTGGGAGAGGGGATTACCCTGCTCAGCCCTGCATGTCCCTGGGGAGAGCAGCTCCCGGCAACATTTCGGCTGCTTGGGGTCAAACACGGGCGTGGCAGGTGGCTGGCACAAAGCCCCATGTCACTGTCACCCTCCGTGCCAGCTGTGGCATTCCCAGGGTTCGGGGGGTTCTGGCTGCCCTGATGTGGGGAAGGGGGGTGCAGGTGTGTCGAGGTGGGACCCACTGGGAGCGCGGTGGCACCGCGGTCCTGCGGGGACACCCGCGCAGCTCCGCGCTGCACAAAAGCTGCCAAACGCGCCCGCGCCTCCCCCTGCTCCTCGAGAAGTGGAGAAACACAAAAGAGAGAGGCAGGAGGGCTGGGAGCGGTGGGAGAGAGGGAGGGAGGGAGAATCCCCCATGCCCGGAGCTAATCCCAGCTCCTCTAGGAGAGGGATCTCGAATAACAACCGTCCGTGGTCGAGGCCAGATGGATTTGATTTAATAACAAAGCAGGGGGGCTTGGGATCATTTCAGAGTCTGCCAAAGGGCCGGATCCTCAGCAAGCAGCAAAGGGCCATCCAAGCGGTGTAAATCCAAGTGTGAGCTGCAGACTGCTTGCATGCTTCCTAAAATGCCAGGATTGCTGTGGGAACATCTTCTGCTTCTCGGGAGCTCCCTGAGTCCCGGCCACCCGTGGGGCACAGGGCAGCGCCAAATGCACAGGGTTTGTCATGTGAACACAGCCAGGAGGGAAAGGGGAAGGGGATTGAGAGGCGGTTCCTGAGGCTTCCACAGCCCCAGCTGTGGTGTCTCACCACTCAGCACTGCCGTGGGCTCAGACCCCCTTATGGAGCACAGGGCAGCCCTTGGTCTTGCTTTTGCAAATCCAGGAGACCCCCGCTGCACCCCACAGTGGCTGAAGCCTCCCACTCCTTAGTTTCAGCATCTCAGAGACAGGGAGGTGGCTCAGGACAGTGTCACCCTGTCCCTGTGCCATGCCAAAGGAGGAGGCTGTGGGTTAGGAGAGGGGGTAGCACCCAGGGCAGCAATGCAGATCCCAGGTTTTACCCTGCTCCTGCCTTGAATTCCACCCTGGATTTGCCTTGGAGAGGGTGGGTGAGTGCAGGGAGGAGTTTCCTGCACATGGCAAGAATTCAGCATTTGGGCAAAGACCCCCACCCAGCTGTCTGAGCCTCCTTCTGCCCTTCCAGGACACATGGGGCCTTGTTCCTGACCCCACTGTCAGGAGATGCTGTTGGCACCTTGGGCCGTGCCTGGCCTGCTCCCTTCCTTGGAGCAGACACAGAGCCAGTGCCAGCGGGCAGATGCTGGGGACCAGGCTGGCTGAAGCAACACCAAAATCCCCGCATTCATTCCTGTCCCTCACGGTCCTTTGGGGTGCTCAAAAGGTGACAGTCCTGTGGCAGGCAGGGTGGTGGCACAGCGGAGCAGCACCACGCTGCCAGGCCGTCCCCACCGCCTGCTTGCCACGTCTGCCAGTTGGTGCTTGGGCCAGCAGCCTCCCTGGAGATCTTGTTTCTGGAAACCAGAGCAGCCTTGGCGCTGCCCCGCCAGCTCCCCAAGCAGTGGGAGGTGCTGCCGTCAGCCCAACACCTGCAGCTCAGCCTGTGACTGTTCCCGGCCAGATCGCTTGGCGCTCTGCCGTGGGAGCAACGAGATCCCGGCGCCAGTGATGTGCCGGCAAGAGCAAGAGGGGTGTTTTCTGCTCGGGGGAAGATGCCGGGGCTGTGCAGCTGGGCTGGAAGGGCACCGGGAGGCAGAAGAAGTGTGGGTCCATCCCAGAAGCAGGGAGCCAGGAGCCTGGCTGCAGCCAGCATGTTCTGTGCAGAGAGGCCGGGATGCAGGAGATGTCACTTGCATCCCGCATCTCAAATGGACTGTGTCCTGCTCCAGTGGTCTCCTGCTCAGGGCACTGTGCTCATCTCCATCCCCGTCCCACCCGCTCTTTGGTGGCACCATGTTTGCTCGCTCCGTGCGGGAGCTGCAGCTGGTTTCTGCTTCCCGCTTCCACCCAGCAGTGCTGGCAGCATGTCCCGTCTCCTGGCTGGCTCACCAGGACTATCTGCTGTCCGGGAGCCTTTTCCCCCTCTCTCTGCTGTTGGCAAAAAGCCTGGAGGGAGAACCGGGCCAGCGTGGGGTGGTTGAGGGAGGCACAGGCTGTGCTGCCCCTGCTCTTCCACCGCTGGCTCAGGACGTGGTTGTCCCATCCTCCCCTCGCGAGCGTCAAGGGGATGCTCCCCCCGACACTGGTGCTCAGTGCCTCAGGGACAAGCGCTGCCGGCAGCGTAGACCCCGGCGAGGGATGTCTTCTCTCCTCATCCCCTTGGGAAGATGTCAGCCTGGTATGGGAGCTCGGGACTGTTTAATCCCAGCGCTGCTTCCCTAATGAGAAGCAGTCTCTCAGCCTTGGCCCCGTGCCTGTAAAAATGAATCTATGTTTGTGCTTTCGGTGCCACGTGCTCTGCGGCCGGAGCAGGGGGTCTGTGGAGAGGAGTGGCACGGGGCAGCGAGGGGCTGGCATCCTGGCGGGCGAGCACCCCTGGGCTGCGGGGAGCCTGAGGGCTCTGGATGGCAGCCGGATGATACCCACGCCACTCGGGGTCTCCAGGCTGGGACTTCGCGGAGCCGAGTGACACCTCTGTCCCGAGTCCCAGCCTCCTTCAGGGGCCACTGGCCGTGGGTTAGGGCAGCCCCCTGAGCCCTCCCGCCGGGACACGGGGCGAGGAGCCGCCGTGGCCAGCGTTGTGCCGGGGCTGGGCTCCCCGCTCTGTACTGCTGGCGTCAGACACGAGATGGAGCTGCCGATCCCTCCTGTGCCCTGCCGGGACTCTGGCTGTGCTCAGCCGAGCCTCGGCCCCCGGCCGGCGCAGCTGCAGAGCTCGGGAGGAGTGACTTCGGCATCGCCTGCCGGGGGCTGCGGGCTCCCCTGGCATCGCCTGCCGGGGGCTGCGGGCTCCCCTGGCATCGCCTCCCGGGGGTCCGGGCTCCCCTGGCATCGCCTGCCGGGGGCTGCGGGCTCCCCTGGCATCGCCTCCCGGGGGTCCGGGCTCCCCTCGGCATCGCCTGCCGGGGCTGCGGGCTCCGCTGGCATTGCCTCCCGGGGCTGCGGGCTCCCCTGGCATCGCCGCCGGGGGCTGCGGGCTCCCCTTGGCATCGCCTCCCGGGGCTGCGGGCTCCCCTTGGCATCGCCTCCCGGGGCTGCGGGCTCCCCT